>PVIJ01022392.1:0-16265 GCA_004024925.1 Scalopus aquaticus
AATAGAATTGAGATCTCAAAATAAACTGTCCATATAAATATAGGTTTATCTATCACAAAGGAATCAAGAGTATTAGGAAAAAGAAAAGTCTTCAACAAATCAGGGACGGGAAACTGAACAGCCTTTACAGAAGAATGAAACTAGACCTCTGTCTCACACTAAACTCAAAAATTAACTCAAAGTGGATTAAAGACTTGGCTTTAAGAGGGGAAATCATAAAATATAGAGAGTATAACACAGGCAAACACTCAATAGCATTGGCTAAGCAGATGTCTTTTGGAACTTGACCTGAACAGCTTGGGGAAGCGAGCAAAAATAAACAAACGGGAATACATTTAACTAAAAAACTCCTCATTAGAAGAGACACCTACTGCATGGGAGAGAACATTTGCTCATCTTGCACTTGACATGGGGCTAAGAACTACAAGAACTTACAGATTTCAACAAAAAGAAAAGATATAATACAACTGAAAATTAGGCAGAAGAGCTAAATAGAGGCTTCTCAAAGAATATACACACAAATTGCTAAAAGTCACATGAAAAAAATGCACATCTTCACGTATCAGGGGTATGCAAATAAGACCCTTCACATTGAGATATCTCACACTTGTGAGAATGACCCATATCAAAGAACAGAAACAACACGTGTTGGTGAGGGTGTGGAGGAAAAGGAACACTACACTGTTAATGGGAATAGACTAGTCAAGCCCCTATGTAAAATGGTATGGAGGTTTCTCAAGATATTAAAAATAGATCCATGATATGATCCAGCAATTCCAATCCTAGAATGCAAAAATACTAATTCAAAGGGATACATGCACTCTTGTGTTCATTATAGCACTATTTATGATAGCCAAGTTATGATAGCCAACAACAGTGGATTAAATTCTAGTAAATAAACATAACGGAGTACTACTGAGCTTAAAAAAGATGAAATCTTAATATTCATGAGCATATGGATGGAACTGGAGGGGGATATAAGAGAAGAAAGTCAGAAGATAAATCACAAGATGATTTTACTCATGTGGACTATAGCCAAATATATCAAATAAACATTGAAACTAAATCCCTCAAACTCTGGAAATTTGAAGAACGGAGGCTACCAGAGGAGGATGGAGGGAGGTGGGGAGCAAAGGGTGCATGAGGCCCAATGGACTATGTGGAGTATAATGGGTGCTTTGGTCGTGTTGTAACACACCGTTGAGGATGTCTGAATCCCATACCTCTGAATCATATAGTGTTGTAATCCAAAGTTACCTCAATAGAAAATAATAAATCTCTCAAAAATTAAAAAAGAAATACAGTGTCATGACAAATACATAATGGCCCACCATGAGTTCCCAGGCAGAACTGGGGATCCGAACAGCGAAGAAGACTTTGAGACATTATATATACTATTTGTGTGAATAATTTGACAACAAAGGGGAATGAATTATGATTCCTAGGCTTTGAATCCCGTTGCTCTTACTAGCTTTGTGACCTTCTACCTACCTCAGATTCATCTTTAAAGTGTGGATGTAATACTGGCAGCTGTGAAAATTGAACAGATCATCATTGAACAGCAATTAGTAGTGTTCTCATCATATAGCAGGCTTTTCCAAATCTAATTAATCTTGGACTTTTTGTTTTCCTTTCAGAATATAATCTATATTCTAACATTCAGGTATCCTCTGGGGACTTGGAGAAACAAAGGCTCTTTATCTGCAATGCATCTGTTTCCTCCTGTGATTTGGAAAGCAATGGGGATCATAGCACAGAGAAAGCCAGTCTCTGGAGGAGTTAGGGTTGGCTGCCTGGCAGAGGGCAAAGGAAGCTGGGGTGTCCAGGGAAAGAGCAGGAGATAAACTATCTAAAGGAGAAAGAGGATTCCCAATGGGAGTCTTTGAAAGTGACAACATGCTTCACATGACTATGTTGTTCATCTTTGATCTTGTCACTTTTCCTGCTCCTCTTGAAGGATCTGTATAAATCCTTTTGAATGAAAGAAATGTGGATGACAATGGATAGACACATCAGAGGATGATGAACAGAGAAAACTGACTTGGGGACTGGGTGTTGGGCTGATGGAGTCTCAAGGCCGGGGTCACTCTAGAAATAAGGATGGAAGTTTCAATCCTACTATAAAGGCTGGCCAGGTTTGGTGAGTACTGTTGAATCAAAGACCCATCTGGAAATGATAGGAGGTGGGTGAGAGGCAGAGAACAGGGAACACAAGACTATTTTGGTTCACAGTTGTGAGAGGAAGGAAACTTGGAAGAAAGAAGAGACAGCTTTTAGGGACTAGGAAAAGTTATGAGGAAAGAAATTGGGCAGCAGGGCTGGTTGGGTACGTGTTTATTTGGTTGGAATGAGGAGTATGGTTGCCATAAACGCAAAGGCTCCGTTCAAATGAGTTACACATTACTGCCTTTACCTTTAAGATTTTAATTTAAATTGTGTGTTTCTCATCATTTAAATAGGGATGAAAAATCCTCATCTGTCCTATGATTTAAGTTCTTAAATGACTTGTCCAAGCTTTTCTTTAGTGATAGAACCTCTAGGTCTTCCTGTAAATGTCTTTGCAGGATTAAAGGCAATGACAGGTTGTGTAAGGGAGAGTTGGCCTGAGGTTTTGAATAGTGTACCTCAACCATCAGGAAGCAATTGTATCTGTATCTTGGTCTTGGTAGTAGCCATATGAGTGTGTTTATATGTTTAAAACAATTTATCAAGCTGTATATCTGAGATTTGTGCATTTTATAATATGTATGTTATATGTACATAGTACAATGCATAATTTTATGGCTAGCCATAAAAATGAGGGAGCAGGTAGTGATTGATGCTAAATGTTTTAGATAGGTCGAGTAAAATAATGAAAATAAACTACTGATTTGGCAACAGGTGGTAGATGAACATCATTGTTGATCTTAGCAAGAAATTTTTCAGTAGCAATAGATTGAAAAGTGAGATAAAAATTTAGAAAGATGGTCAGTCACACCAAACATCCTGTTGTTTGTAAAGCCTGATACATGTAAACTTTTAACAGTATGAATCAGAAAGAAAAAGAAATGAGGAAAATTAAACACTCTCCAGGGAATGAAAGGTGTGAACAGGTAGAAGTTACTGGGATAAAGAGAGGAGGGAAGGGCAGGGAAAAGGTGGGTTTACACAGGGCCGTGGGCCAGGATGGGAAGGTCCTGGATTAGAGGTGAGTGGGAGGAAGCAGGCTTTCTGCTTCCTCAGCCTCTTTCCTATTCAAATGTCTAAGCAATGAAGCTCAACTGAGTTGTGGCATCCAGAAAACACACCACTGGTAAAGATACACTGAATTATTTTTGCTGGTCATTCGTTAGCATTCTACTTCAAAAAGCTTTCTTGGTTCTCTCATCACCTACTGCTGAGGCTGTTTCACCTGTGGCTATATACAGCTAGGTTCTTTTAACATGAAGAAGCAGAGTTCACTATTTTAGTCATCCTTTTCCACTATAAGGCGTTTCTTACATCTAGATTTTTCGTTATTGGTGGTGGGCGTTTTGTGTGTTTCAATAAAGATTACAGTTTGTAGTCATATTCCAGAAATTACCTAGGCTCTGGAACTCAGGTATGTATGGAGTCAATTAATGCTAGGTGCTTACGGGGGCATTAGGAAGGGACAAATGTCACATGGTTAGGATTGAGACCCAGGTGAATGCTTATCAAGAGCTTGGTTTAACAGAAAATATGTCTACTGCATCTGATGGGGCTTGGGAGCCACTACTCCATCAATCTGATATACTCAATTATTCCCGGGGTGGGGCCAGGCCTCCACTGAGAAATAGAAAAGCACTAAGTAGAGAAAGCATCCAAGGGTAGGCATATGGAAACTTCATAGCCTAGAAGCCAGTTGTTGAGGAAGGACATGATAGTTGAGGGCAGGTTAGTCTTGATGCTTGACAGGTAAGCACTCTTCATTTAAAATTGCTGGATCATCTAGAAAGGAGCCCTGTTTACTTGTAACTGTTTTATCTACTATTGAACTTTGCTCTACAGGAGAACAGGCTGAAATTTAGAGAAAGTAGGGATTATAAACATATCCAGGCTGTTTCTTATTGCTTATGGAAAGTGACAATGTTGCTCTCTGGTGACCTTATTTTCACAACCATATTTTCTGGTTAATTCAACCAGAAGAATGCTTTATTCATCTTTTGTCAAGGCACTGTACTAAGGATACAAAATGTGACATGTTCAGTCTCAAGAAGCCCATTGTTCGAGTCAATAATTATTAAGCCTTAGCAATTGAACATCAAAAAAAATTTTTTTGATTTCTCATTCATTCTATGGAAAGTATTTGCTATAATGAGTACACCTATCTTCTCTTAATGGACTTTTGCACAACCATGGGTCCTACATTTCGTATAAGGCCATGAACAAAACACACACAATTAAATCATAGGTATGTCATCAATTTAGGTCCCTCAGTGGTCAACATGGGACATTCAGTGAAAGCTCAGAAGGTACCTGAGTTAGCTTCAAATGGGGTGAGAGAGGATTTCCCAAAGGACGTAACCTAACAGCTGATCATTGAACAAATAAAGTAAGGCAAAGAATAATGAGGATGGAAGGTGGGGCAGGACATGTCAGCTGTCAGTTTTTCAAACCCACTGTCCACTGAGCTGGGAACAGCGCTCCTAACAACTCATCTGGGTGCAAGTCTTACTGGATTACAATCTTATAGCATTTTATTTATCAACAGGAAAGCTGTTTCATCTGTGATGGTGGGGCCAGCTGACAACCACACAATGGGACCCCCTGACACTTTCTTCCTTGTGGGTATCCCAGGTCTGCAGTCTTCCCATTTTTGGCTGGCTGTTACGCTGATTGCCATGTATACTATAGTCCTGGTGGGAAATTCCCTTATAATGACAGTAATCTGGATGGATTCCACTCTACGAGAGCCCATGTACTGCTTTCTCAGTGTTCTAGCTGCCGTGGACATTGTTATGGCCTCCTCTGTGGTGCCCAAGATGGTGGTCATCTTCTTCTCAGGAGACAGCTCCATCAGTTTTAATGGCTGTTTCATTCAGATGTATTTTGTCCATGCAGCCACAGCTGTGGAGACAGGGCTGCTGCTGGCCATGGCTTTTGACCGCTATGTAGCCATCTGTAAGCCCCTACACTACAAGAGGATTCTCACCCCTCAAGTGATGCTGGGAATGTGTGTGGCCATCACCACCAGAGCTGTCATATTCATGACTCCACTCAGTTGGATGGTGAGTCACCTACCTTTCTGTGACTCCAAAGTGGTTCTCCATTCTTACTGTGAGCACATAGCTGTGGCCAAGTTGGCATGTGCCGACCCTATGCCCAGTAGTCTCTACAGTATGATCGGTTCTTCTGTTATTGTGGGCTGTGATGTGGTCTTCATTGCTGCATCCTATAACCTGATTCTCCGGGCAGTATTTGGTCTCTCCTCCAAGAATGCTCAGTTGAAAGCATTAAGCACATGTGGTTCCCACGTAGGAGTTATGGCGCTGTACTACCTGCCTGGGATGGCATCCATCTATGTGGCCTGGCTAGGAAAGGGCACAGTGCCTTTACACACACAAGTGCTGTTAGCGGACTTGTACCTTGTCATCCCACCCACCTTAAACCCCATCATCTATGGCCTGAGGACCAAACAAATACGGCAGCAAACACTAAGTTTGCTGATGCGCTGCCTCTTTGGCCACCCCAACCTTGGTTCGTGAACCCAAAGTTGGTCAGACCTTGATTGAACGTTCCCTCCAACTTCAAAGATGCCTTAGAGATCTGGGGAGCTGGTTTGGTTCTCCTGGCGCCATAGGAGTTCTAAGATAAAGCTGTACAGGATATCCTTGGATCGTTTTTCAATTTCTAACAAGGACATGAAAGAAATGACTAATTTTCTGATAATACTTTTAATGGTTTAATTAACTAGTATCTGAATCAGAGATAAGTTTGGGCAGAGAATATATATTTAGGGTTTTTCTTTCCTTAGCTTCTGACCTGTGTTTCTAATTTAGTGTTCCAACTAGTTTCAGAAGAAACCAATTGTTTGATCCACCTACACCCAGATTTTCTCAGTTTATATGGAAGCAGCTGTTAAAAATGACTCTGCCTTGTGGTCCAGTGATAAGTCCAGTAAACTTGGCTCTTTGGTGCAGACCTGAACCAGAGTCCTTCTCCAGTCAAAATGGATTTGGGTTTATCTGAGGAGAGAAGAACTTGGGATCATTGGCGGGGGCCTTTTCCCAACACAGGAATTTGGGAAGAGAAACCTGCCCGACAGCAAAAGAGGCAGATTAGCAAAATGAGATGAAGAAACTGAGTCTCTGGTTAGTTTATTTTGGACACCTAGGTATCTCCTTGTCATTAAGTTCCATAAGATTCCTCTATCTCCTTTTCCTATATCAAATCCTATTGTTAGCAGTTGCAATCAGTGTATAATCATCACTCTTCTGTTTCTAAGCAGAAGCTAAGGTGATGTGAGTTTGGTTTTGGGTATTTTGTCTGTTTTCTAATCTTGCTTGTGTGACTTAATTCTAAGACACAAAGACAGAGATCAGATATAACACAGGTCTTTCTTCTTTTGGGTATCTCTAAGGTGATGCACTCTGGGATGAAAATGTTAATGGAAAACAATATCAATAATGAAGCTGAAATGTCACTACTCTTTCCCACAGACTTTTGTTCTTATTTTTCCCTTTCAGAAAGTCTTAAATGGAATAATCAGTATATGTTAAACGAAAAAAAATTTATATATAAGATACATATATTTGATGCTGGTACACTTGAAAAACTTAATTAAAGATAATTTCCTTAAGTGTTGATAAGAAGTTATCTGAGTCTTAATATCTCCTTCTATTAGTGGGGGAAGCAATGCTAATTCATAGAGTACTAAAAATGAAAAACAAATATAAAGCACACAATGTAATACTGATATAGATACTTTAAACTACAGTCAATAAATTTTTAATTCCATAATTTTAAAGGGTAGTTTTAGGCATTATTGAAACTGCAGTTCTGATCAGTTCTCGTGATAATTCTAGACATGTTACTCAACAATTAGCATTCATACCTTGTGCTAACACTAGGCTTACTGGCCTACCAGAATGTATGCTAGCCCTTTATACCAGTGGACTAGGATTGAACCTCTAAAAATCTGATACTGATGCACTTAGTTCCCAAAGAATAGTAAAATCTCTTCTTCTTGTGCAACTCCTAACATAAAGACAAATTAAGATCAGGAAGGAGTTACGCATATTTGCTAAGATTTTCATTTTGCAAAATCATACCATACTTTCTCCATAAGCAACCAAAGAATTGACTATGATATGCACTTAAGAAACTGAGGTAAGGTGACAAAGATATAGTCTAACCTGTGCCCTAAACAGAAATTGTTCCTCAGCATTTCCATCAGAAGCCTGACCTGAGGCTCTGTGTTTGATTCACACTGGTATTCCCTGAAACTAACTGGGACCCACCATCGGTACTCAAATATTTATTGTATTATAGAACTCTAAAGTAGAATGGTTCCCTCCCATGGCTACCCCAAAACATACAGCCCTATACTTCTCCTAATATAGTTCTAGTGCATGAAGCAGCGTGTGCTCATTTAACTAAGTGCCTGGGACCCACAGTTGACTCGAAGTTGGAATATTTAGAGATGACAACCAATCTTGCTTGAGAAGAATTGAGACTGGATCTCCTGTGGGGAGTTATAAACCCAAGGATTTGCCCTGTCCTTCCCTTTATCCTTTTAGTACCCTCTTTCTTCATGGCTCAGGCACTGCACCCCTTGGTTTCTTTGAGAGTAAAACAAGCATGGGCATCCTTGCCTTGTAGTGAATGGTCGCACCAAGATGGAGCTGTCCCAAGCATTCCAGGGAAAGTGCTGGCACTGTGTTCTCCATCTGCCTGCTTCTTCCCCTTTGGGGCTACTTTTGTAATTATTCCTCAAATTAGTTTTTAACAAGATTATAAGTAAGCAGCATTCTGTATTTCAAGCATCTATGAGGCAGAAGAGTTAATTTTTGTTTTGATTCTAGACATGTCAATGAAAGCTCACTCGCTTAAATATTTGTCAACAAATCACGGGACTCAGGTGACAGTGGTGACCCAAACAAGATCTCTGTCTTCATGGGGCTCTTAAAAGGGAAGTATAAACAACTACCCTAGAGAAAAGGGTTTTCATATCTATGAACTCCAATCTTCTTGCCTGCTCTTAAAAAAATCAGACAATATGAAATAAACAATGAAGCATCCTTTAACCTTGTAATCTGTCTAATAAGTAATGACAACACACAAATTAGCTCAGAAATATCAAAGAATAACAAAAACAACAAGAAAATAGCACATTATAAACAAGGTCACCCTGCCCCTTAACTCATTCTTGGTTTGAAAGAATTTATCATTGAATAATCCACCTTTTCTAGAAACCTCCCAAGATGTGGCCTAATAAAATCAGAGTAAAAGAACACCACTGACTGGGCCAGGAGCCTCTTCTGCTATGTGTTCATGAACATTACTGGAAGTGCTTCCTAAGGACCTACTTTTCACATCCCTAAGTCCCCCTGTGCAAAGACTTATGTCCCTCTAATACAGGTCAGTTCTACCCTCTGCCAAGACCAGATTTGTGACTGAGCAGTTCATTCCCATCCAAATGGCTGAATGAGATTTCTCCCCATCTACTGCCAGTGCTAAAGGATTAACTTAGAAGCAGGTGGGTAGAATGAGCTTGATCTCCAGTTTGGCCTGTTTTACTTCCTTCAAGTGGACTAGCCAGTAAAATTAAGATAGAGACTATTTTTTGCTATTCTTTATTACAGCTGTTTGGAACTACCCATTACCTAAGCTAGTATCTACTCTGCTGCCAATTCTACCCCCAAATCATTCCCTTCAAGTTTAAACCACATCATAGATTGTGTTACACGGCATCACGGTGACAATACATCATATTGTACTATTGTAATACCTTGCAATAAGCAACACCAGTAATTCTCATGAACTAATTAATGCTTTGCAGTTTGTTAGTTTCCAGCCACAATCACAAGACCTGTGGTGAACTGTTTCTGCCACACACAACAATCATTCTAAGGTCAACAGCCCAGGTAAATAGTCTTAGTTCCCTTTCATTAAAATATATGGTTCCTCAATAGGCATTTTGAGCAAGGTCATATTCTTTCTCCTCAGATTCCCTTCTCCATTCTCGTTACATCATGGACTTGGAGGAGACAGAAGCAGTGAAATTATTTCACAGTTACCAGAACCACAGACTTTCTAGGTGACATGAAAAGATCCAAACTTTAGCCCTACCAGCTTCTGGAGAAGGTTTCCTTTCTGTCATTTGTTTTTTCTTTTTACTATCTTTATCCTCTATCCTGAGGTCCTAGTCCCCATCCCAATTCAAAGACAGACAGACACATAATATACTACTAGGGCCCAGAGTTTGCCACTGTCATGGGTGCATTTCTGTCTAAAGGGCTGTAGACTGCTCGCAGAGACCCTACGGAATATAGGCAATGCTGTAAAGATGTAAGATGCTGGCTGTATGAGGATGAGATAGGAAGGTCCACAGGCAAACCTATGGCTCGCCTTCCTCGTCTCCTGAGACAAGAGCAAAAGTACGAGATGGATCTGAGATCTTTACATCGACCCTGGGAGAGAGGAGAGCACGCAGTTACTCTGCCCATTTCCCACTGATGACAATGAACATCTTCCAAACACAGGGGCTCTTCCATACCCTTGAGTAATGAATGATACGCCGATATGCCACCTGAGGAGTGAGTTTGTCAATCTTGTTTCATTTCAGTGTGAGAAACACTTTATAAAATCTTTACAATTTTCTTTCAACAGCTTTGTGAGGAACAACTTCTGCATTAAGGCCATTTCAGTTTCTTCACCCATAAAGCAAAAATAAAAACAAGGCTCACAGGTTTTCTGATTCTGTCACTTAAGAGAAAAGGGCGGGACTGGGACCCAACTCTCCATAGAGTTTGAGACTCAGTGATTTGAGTGACTTGCTCAGCTCATGGTTAGTGAGAGCATGGCCCCTGGGGTGGTCTGGGCAAGCACCATATCCTTTGCTGCAATGCATTTCTCTAGTTAAGAAGTCAGCGAGCTGGAGAAAACCCAGCTTGCTCAGTAGCAGCAAGCCTCAGGTGCCTCTGGTACCAACTGGTAGCAGCACAGCCACCAG
The DNA here is from genome assembly GCA_004024925.1 of Scalopus aquaticus. NCBI lineage: Eukaryota > Metazoa > Chordata > Mammalia > Eulipotyphla > Talpidae > Scalopus > Scalopus aquaticus. The sequence goes on from PVIJ01022392.1 coordinate 10,175, forward strand.
CTCTGGAAATGGACTGTTTTGGCTTGTTGGTTAACCCCATCCAAAGGGTTCCCCAGAGGCTGGACCCACGACCTCATCCTTACTGAGTTAATTATGGCACCAGCAGGGAGGAGGGGAAGTGGGGCGTGAACTACAGAAAGGTCAGCGTCCTGATCCTTAAAACTGCTCTGACCCTCACCAGCCTTGTCGTTTCCCTCACCAAGGCATGGTGCTTTTTGCCTGAGCCTGAGGATTAGTGAGAGCATTTGGCCAAGTAGCAACAGATCACTGGGTCAGGCAGAGCTACCTCTGGGTTCTCGTTCAGCTCAGTTCAAGGGGACACTTGTCAGTGTCAGGTCCGCCAAGTCCCCTACGGATCAGGAGAAATTCCAAGGCCTCTTGCTGGGAGGGTGGGTCTCCTAGTCCTCCCCGTCCAGGGTGCAGATGGCCAGAGGAACCGTGTTGTTAGTGCCAATGCTATAGCAAGGGCTAAAATAGGGCAGGAGGCGCCCAGGGAAGGGGTAGTGGGGGAAAGTGAAAATATGGGAGCCATTGTCCGTCACATTGTAGAAGGAGATATCATGGGCCTCGTAATCCAGGAAGACTCCCACCCGGCGGGGAGGGACTAACAGGGACAGGAGGGGGTATTCATCGGTGCCTGCGCGGTACTCATTCCCCTTCCTCAGCCTTATCACCCAGAATCCATAGTGTGGGGATAAATAGACCGCCTCCTTCCGATCCACGTTCTCCTTACACACTCCCAGGCCCCATTCAGACCTGTCTCCCACCTCCACCTCCCAGTAGTGCCGGCCTGAGGCAATGCACTGGCTGCCCAGGACGATATTGTAGCGGTAGAACCTCTCAGGGTTGTCTGGCAGTTTCTGCTTGGTGTCTCCATAGTGTACGCATTTTCTGTCCTCCGACACGATGAGGCGGGAATAAGCGGTGTCTGGATCCAGGCGCACATCAGCTAGGGGAAAAGATCCTGCTTGGTAGCTGATAGAGAGACAGCGGGCCTGGGGGTGGTCTCCTGACTAGTACAGCCACAGGCTTCTCAGAAATGACAGGGAGGTTGGATGCGGCATCCAGAGGACACTGAATGATTTTGTTTCTCAGGAGGGTCCCTCCCACCACTTATCACAATCTCCACTATTACCTGCATATGACCTCAGAATTTCTCTTAGCCCCAACACACGGCAATCTGTCTTCAGCTCCAGGGAGACTGGTTCTGGCCGCTGCAGGCTCCATGACCTGCTCCTGGTTAAGAGGAGTAAACGTTGGGGCCGGAAGTCCTGGTTCTGCACCTGGGCCCTCCCTCAGTATGGGGAGGAGGGGCCTGGCCAGGGACCTAGTCAGTGAGGGACCGCTGGCCAGCAACACCAGGCAAACAGAGCTGTGATGGTTATCTGACCGGCCTTAAGGGCTTGTAGAAGGGAGAGAACCTTCATATTCCTATGCTGTGGAAGGGGTGAGAGGTGTACCTGACAGCAGGAGAGGAAGACGAGTGCTGCAGGGGAGAGGCTGGTGCTTGGGATTTAGAGCATCACTGATGGACACACTGCAGCCTTTTCCCCTATCTTAAATCTACTTGAAACTACTTGGGGATCTACTCGAAACCATGTGTTTTGCAACTTTACCTGAAATTCTTATTGGTACTACTGGAAAAAAAATTGACCAAGTAGAAAGATGAAAATAGAAAGGTTAGCAAAACTTTAGCCAAGACCATGAAAGAGGGAGGTGGTTATGGACCAGCACATGGTTTCTGTAGGTGTGGGGTCCATGTTCCTTCTCCACTTCTGGCTCTGGCCAGGCCTCACTTTCCCTTACGAGGCTGTGAGGGTATCCGAGGATGGGCACATACCTGTTTAAGACTTCATGAATATCCTAGAAGGAGAAAAAAAAATCAGGACATGAGTATGTGCTATTCGTCAAAGGGACCAGACAGATACTGAGCTCAGGGGTGGGGGGTGCCCAAGGAATGTGAGACAGAGAGTAAGGTGGGAGAGAAGGCACCAGAGACAGACGCCCCAGGAGGGGAGCAGAGCATGCTGAGCTGTGGCTGGCATGTTGCCAGAGCTGCTGAAGCTGCCCCATCTATGAGGCACCGGGCCAGTCATCCACTGGGGGTAGTAATGCAAGCCTACAGGTGGAGTGCTGGCAGGGCCCGACTAGCTAATCCTCTCTCCTGGCGCTCCCACTCAGGGTTCCCATGAAGGCCTGCTACTCACCTTCAGCATCCAGCGGACAGGCCTATGGGACCTCTCTGTCAGCTCCTCAATCATCCTCCACAGCACCTGGCTCTGCTGGATTAGCTTCTCATGATTTAGTTGCAGCTTCTGCATAGTCTCCCCTTCCTCCTGCTCCAGGCTGGCCAAAGCTGCAGATGCCTCTGCCTCTAGCTGCCGACCTGGAGGCTGTTTTTCCTTCAGTAATCTCCGATACTTCTCAAACTCCCACATGATACTCTGCTTCCGGGTTTCTACCTGCATCTGCAGAGCCATGACAGGAATCAGCACTGGTACTGCTTATATAAAGGTCACCCAGGGCTGAGGACACCGGCATGTGCAGGCTCACATGGTCTAGAATGTTTTGGTACCAATTGTGTACCACGCATTGTAGAGATAGAGGACGTGAGTTTTCCTGCCTTTCTGTTCCTATAGCTTTAGTACATGCTGTGGAGTCCCGATTACTACTCCTGTTCACCCTGGGAGGGTCCAGAATATTATTTTGGTACTATATACTCCAGACTCTTTTCTATTTTTAGAATAATGATGACAGCTACACTTTAGAATCTAAGACAGTGTAGTTTACACTATTAGATGTTTCTGCTTCTTACTGCTACTGTGTCAATTCAAGACACTGTTTTAGACTGGTTCAATATCACCTTCTGTTGATTAAAATTTTGGATAGTTTGGTTGTTATGGGCCTTAAATTTCAGAGATGATTTTCTTATACTTAGTAACTTTTGGTAAATATGTTCTAACTGGGGAAAATGGAACAGAAACTATGCTTTAGTAAGCATTATACAAGTTATACTACTAGGATCTAATGCCTAAGTGAGGCACATGCTCTTCCTTTCTCATATATAAGGGCTTAGGCCCAGGGGTTATCAGTACATCACAATCACGAGACTGGAACTGTGGGGGTACAGGGCCTAACAAGAACACACACCTGATAAAGAAAGCTGGTATGTGAACCACAGGCTCTCTGATTTCAAACCCCACCTCCTGCCCGAGAGATGAGGAAGCTGCCAAAGGCCAGCTCCAAGATCACACAAGGATCTTACTAATTCCTTCCCCCTGGTGGCAACCTGCCTTCCAGTTGGCAGTTCGTTTCCTCTCATCAACTTCCAGTTTCCAGGCCTCATCTTGCTCTTTCTTCAGATGTTCCAGAACCTCATGGAGTTTCCACTGAAAGAGACGAAAAACTCATGAGGCCCTCTCAGGCAGCCCAGTTTGATAAGACTTCCTAGCATTGCTGGGTAATGAGAAACAAGTATCCCTTGGGTGATGGGCCAGTAGAATCCTGGGAGAGAAGGAAATGACATAGAAGATGGGATTCCTGCCCAATGACAGCCAGTGTAGTAGCTCTGGATCTGAGAATCATTTAAACTCCCACACTGTGTCAGTTTCTATAAAGTAGGTCTATTTCCAACCTTACCAGAAAACTACCTTGGATTGTCCTACCTGTGCCTATTTTCATCCTTATCTGCTGTATTAGCCTATAACCTCATAAAACCTTGCTATTCAAAGCAGATCTGCATCTTCTGGGACTTTGTTAGAAATGCAGGCTCTTGGGCCTCACCCCAATACCTGCTGAATTAGAATCTTGATTTTAGGAAGTTCCTTGGGTGGCTCATATTAAAAGTAAGAAGCACTAGCCTAGAATATTAATGTAAGAGATAACTATTGGAAAGCACAAAGTATTCTGACAGTAACATTAGCCACTTTATTAAAGATTTACCAGGGGTCACATATGGCTTAAGTACTAAATACACCATTAATACTCACAACCTCTTGAGATTTGTATTCTTTCCATTTTACAGATACAAAAACTGAGACTAAAGGACTTACTCAAAGTCATCCAGCTGGTAAATGCTTGAACAGGGGTTTACCCAGCCTCTTAATTCCTATAACTATATTAAAGGAATATAATATTTTAAATCTCTCAAAACAAACTTAATAAATAAGTATGTTTAATTTTTTAGAAATGTTTCTCAAATGGAAAAACAGCTACCTTCTAATTTCAACTTCAGGACAGAGAATTAAGACCAGCACTGGCTCAGGGGATGGCAGAATTATGGGGACATTGAGATTCTGAGAAAGATGTGAGCATGGGCAACTGAAGAAAGATTAAGAAGCTTGAAATAGATGACGGTAGCTACCAAAAAGCAATAGGTGTATCAGAGGTCACTTTTCAGAAGAGAAAGGGAAAGGAGAAAGAATGCTTGTCAAAGAGCAAGAGCTGAGTTGGAGTCTTTACTCTCCATTTGACTAATCTAAAGTGAGAAGGATCCTTAGAATATTAGATTTGATAATCTCACTACATCACTCACCGATAGTCCTTTCCAGTTCTAAAGTCAACTGCCATGATTTCAAATTTCTAAGGGTCACTTTTGTTTCTATAAAATGAGGGAGTTAAAATGACTCAGTCAATGTCAAGTGATTGCAGAACTGCTACGAGGGGGTTGAAAGTTCTGAGAGGTGCAGCCTTGACTACTACTCAGACCCAAGCTCACCTGAGGCACCCAGAACCCCAGCTAAACCAAACTGCGCCTTGAAATCCTTAGCAAGGGATGTATCTCTGGATTAGGCATTAAGCCACACTGGGATCTGGTCTGGAAGCGGGAGGGAGTGCAGTCAAAGGAGGTCATGAATGCAAGGTGAGTGGTGGACTGTATCAGGTGCCAGGGATCTGTGGGTGTTAGAAGCCAAAGGAATCAGGGTACCCTCATCAACTCTCTGACCTAGAGGTAGTTAAGTGAGGGGTGGAGAAGAGACTGAGGTGTCAACCTCCATCTCCCACCTTATACTCCCAGGCAACATCTTCCATGGGCACAACACTGTGGGTGTCATGCTCGGGGGAATGGCTGCAGGCCTGGCACATGATCAGGCCATCCTCTCTGCAGAACACATTTAACTGTTGCCCATGGAGCTCACACACGTCGCCCTTCAGCCCCATTCCTGGATGCAGCCCCAACAGCCGGACTTTTTCCACCACATTCGCCAGCTGCCAATTAGGCCGCAGGTTCCTTGGTTGGACAGGCGCCCGGCAGAGTGGACATGTGCAGCTCCAGTTCTGAGCTTCTCCAGGTGCCTTCCAGAGTCCAGAGAGACAGCTGTGGCAGAAGCTGTGGCCACAGTCGATGCTCACAGGCTCCCGAAGGAAGGTCATGCAGATGGGACAGGCCACTTCTTCCACAACAGCTTCCACTAGTGCCGCAGGATCCATGGCTCCTTCTCATACCCTCCTCAGGAGATGAATAAAACCAGACAGCGGTAGTGAAGACTAAAAAGAAAAATAAGAGAAAAAGGAGTCATGAAAGCAGAGGGATCAGTAAAGGGATAATTAATGACTAAAAAGCCAACTTCCTCATTAGAGAAAATACATACATAGTAGGAGACTTCAACACTCCATTATCACAAATGGACAGATGAACGAGGCAACAAATAAACAAGGACATTAAAGCTCTAAACAAAGACCTAGACCACATGGGCTTAACAGATATCTATAGGGCATTGCACCCCCAAAAATCTGAATACACATTCTTCTCAAGTGCACATGGATCATACTCCAGGATTGATCACATACTAGGTCACAGAACAAACCTTAACAGATACACAAAGATCAAAATCATACCTACTATCTTCTCCGATCATAAAGCCATCAAACCAGAAATAAATAATGAAAAGTAAAAAAGGAACCCTTTTACATCATGGAGATTAAAACCCACACTGCTCGAAGACCACTGGACTAATGAGGAGATCAAAGAAGAAATAAAAAAATACCTAGAAATGAATGACAAAGAAGACACAACCTTCCAGAACGTTTGGGACACAGCAAAAGCAGTATTAAGAGGGAAATACATAGCAATACAGGCTCACATCAAGAA
>PVIJ01022393.1:0-16262 GCA_004024925.1 Scalopus aquaticus
TCCCATCTGTTTATTTTGTCTTTCACTTCCTTTGCTTTGAGGGATGTGTCTTTCAAGATTTTGCTGAGATGTATGTCATGTAGAGTTTTGCCTATATTTTCTTCTATACATTTTATGGTTTCTGGTCTTACATCCAGGTCTTTTATCCATTTTGAGTTGACTTTTGTGCAGGGTGTGAGGTAGTAGTCTAGCTTCATTTTTTTGCATGTTGATCTTACCACTTTGTGGTTGGCAGCCTCAGAATAATATCAGGGTCCGCTTCCTACTCTATGACATGGAGACAGCAACACCCTTCACAGTGTTGTTAGAAGGATAAATTAAATAATGTTAAGTAAAGCCTAGCTAGGATGTACTCAATAAATAAAATGCCACTTTTGGGATGTGCATTGTATCCAGCTTCATGCTAAGCTGCATCTACAAACATCATTTAATTTTCCAAGAACTCTACAAAGCAGATTTTATTGTTTTTATTTTAGGAAATGGGTTGGAAGAGATATGCAATTAGGCCCAGTGACACAGCCAGTGAGGGGCAGAGTGGCCATGGGACTCCGGATGCACGTTGGTGTCACTGGATCCGTCCAGCAGCCAAGAGGAAACCATGCCCCTCACAAGGCTGTTGCAGTCCACCCGGGAGCACCACGTGCAGACCACAAGTCAGAATTTCATACTTTATTGTTTGCATAAATTGTTTAGTACAAATATAAATATGTCCTCTCTTCCAGTTGTTGGTGACAATTCTTGATCGCACATGGTTCTGCACAAGTTGCAAACAGAATTATTACTGCCTTTATTCTAGATGACTTTTTTCAAGAATGCTTGCATAGCAAATAACTTGAAATTAGAAACAGTATCTCCTTTCAGGGAAAAGGCAGGTTTGCTTACCACAAGAAGAGAGAATTAGTATCTTGCTAGTGCAGCCAAGCCTGCCTTCTGCCCATTAAGAAAAATTTGGGGCCCCAAGTTTAAGGTCCCCTTCCTGGAACATAACTCAGCACATATGCAGGTATTTCCCAACCCTCTTCACATCACCCGGCTGGAACTGGGGCTCAGTGAGCCAGCACATAGAAAACAATGGCGATTTGGCTACTGCTATTGCTGTGAATAACCACCTGCATTTTGTCTCCAAGCTAGGAGTCATGACACTGTAGCAGACTGACATGTGAGTTCACAATTAGGGTAACACCTTCTACCCTTCACAGATCTTGAACAACCTTCTCACCCCAACACACAGACTGGAAATGTAAGTTCAGCAAAAATGGGGTCCTTTTCAATCTTGTTCACTGCTTAATCTGCAGTTTCTAAAACAATCCCTCTCCATAGTAAGTACTCAATACATGTTTATGAAGTGAATGAAAAAGAAGTGTTCTTATTCACTCATCTCAACTAGTCAATGGCCAATAATAAGTTGTATCTGTGGACTTCTCTAATTAGTTTATATTATTTATTTTTGAAAATCTATTTGATCATCTGTACCAAAGATTAATATAAGAATGCAGAATTCTTACTATGACTCATGATTACAAAACTTACATACAACAGTAAATATTACATCACTGAACTTATACCTAAACATGGTTAAGATGCCCAAAAAGCAATCTCTTTCATATCGCGCGCACTGCCCACAGATTTGGCCAATATCACCCAGTGCTGCTATCACCCATATGCCCCCCATGACCCCTGAGCCTTCACAACAAGGAATCAGAAAGCACTGACTTTACAAAAGAGTTCCCTGCAGCCTCTTCATATTTAAACACTCTTCCCCATTTTTCCACTGGTTTTTTGATCAGACCGAACTGGCCTTCATCATGTCTTCTATGGGGAATATAGAATACGAGAGATACAGAAAATATGGAATATGAAATATGGAAACTACTTGTCAAAAGGTCACTAAGCAGCAAAGACAAGCTTTGTTTTGAGCAGTACTGGAAAATGAATCCAGGCCCAAGGATACATCACAAACTCTGGAAGTGCTAGGCTTTCTTAACTGCAGCCTAGCTGATAGGCATGAGCTTATATGGGAAGGATGTGAGCAAACAGAGATGTGGAAAGGAAGGGAGAGAGAGCTCAAAAGAAGAACATAGGGTAGAAGGACAGCAAGTGAAAGAGTTTAGTTTCCCTTTTCTAGGAGGTATGGTTTTCTCTCTTGTAAATGGAAGAATTGATGGCACTTCAAAAAATACGGAAGTCGAAAGTGGGCCATTTTCTCACTGAGTGCACACCTCCTGATCTAAATAGTCAAAGCAAGTAGAAAAAAGAATGGTGGTATTACACTCCAGACTGCAAACTATACTACAAAGTAGCAATAGCAACAGATATAGTGCTAGAATAAAATCAGACACACAGACCAATGGAATAGAATCAAGAGCCCAGAAATAAACACTACGGTTACCGTGCTACAAAGTTAGTGTACTACAAAGGATCCAAGAGTACACAATGAAGAAAGGAAAGTCTCTTCAACAAATGGCGCTGGGAAAACTGGACAGCCACATGCAAAAGAATGAAATGAGACCACTATCTCATCCATATGTAAATAATAGTTCAAAATGGATTAAAGATTTTTATGTCATACCTGAAACCATAAAATACATAGAAGAAAACACAGGTGATACACTCAATGACAGCAGAGGATTTTAGAGATGTCTTTAGGGACAGGACTCAAACAAAAGCAGAAATACAAAATTGGGACTATATCAAACTAAAAAGCTTCTACATAGCTATAGAAACTATCATTAAAATAAGACGACACACTACTGAAAGAGAGAAAATATTTGTACAACATACATCTGACAAGAGGTCAATCATCTGACAAGAGGTCAATATTCAAGATTTATAAAGAATTCATACAATTCAACCAAAAAATAAAAACATGGACAAAAGATCTGTATATACAGGTCTCCAAAGAAGACATGCAGAGGACCAAAAAAAGCTCATGGTCACTTATCATTGGGGAAATGCATATCAAAACCACAGTGAGATGCCATCTCACATCTGTGAGAGTGGCCTATATAAAAAAGCACAGACGCAAGAGCTGATGTGGACGGAGAGGAAAAGGAAGCCTTACATACTGCCGATGGGGTTGTAAACTAGTCTAGCATCTTGGAAAACAGTATGGAGATTGCTCCAAATATTAAAAATTGATCAACTATATGATCACTAATTCAAAAAGATATAAATACTTTTATGTTCATTGCATCACGATTTATAAAAGCCAAGCTATGGCAACAAACTAAATGCCAACAATACCTGAGGGCATGAAGATGTGGTCTATATCCAGAGTGAATACTACTTAGCCTTCACAAGATGCCATTTGTGATACCATGATTGAAATGTAAAGGATTATACTAAGCAAAATAAGTTAGAGGGGAAAAGATAAATACCAGATGATTTCATTTATATGTAGAATATAAAGAAACAAAGCAAAGGTACAACAAAATCAAACCCAAACAAACCCATGGAATATGACCAAACGGAAATTATGGTGGGGGAAGCAAAAGGAGCCCGAAGGACTACAGGGGACAATCCTTAGTACTTTGGAGGTAGATGTGGTATGCAATTTACATTTAAAGAGGTGTGACCTATTCTCCTAAAACACAGTGTTATAAAATAAAATTAACTCCGTTGTTTTTAAAAAAGAACAACAAGAAATATAAAAATTGAATTTGTATCGGGGCCGCCCTGGTGGCACAGCGGTTAAGTGCTGCGCTGTGGAGCTGCCGGCAGCCGCGACGAGAGTTCGACACCCGGCCAGGGAGATTCCCACATGGCACAGCAGACCTCTCCTGCCTTGCCCGCTGCTTCCCTCAGCAGTGTATTTCCGTCCATCTGCCTGTTCTGCTCCCCACTCTGTCTCTGGTGAACCCTCTCACTGCCCCACACCTCTAGCCTGTACCCCAGCTTGTACTCATAAATAAATAAATCTTTAAAAAATAAATAAATAAATTTGTATCACCTTCTACCTGCGATTCTTGCTCCTGACCTGCACTGGTCACTACCACCGGCAGAGTGAGGGAAATTAAACAACAACTGCAGTCAAGGTAGGGAAATCATGAGAACAGTCGCCAAACTATAACGTGTGTCTCACAGACACACTCCTCCCGAGATAGAACCAACTGCTGTTGTTCACCTAAGTTCGATATTTCCCTCCTTCAAGACCGTCACTGAACTCCTCTTCATCTCGGACAACCACACTGTGCAACAGTTTGCCCTTTGGTTCCCCTCTCACAGTGAATCCCTCTTCTATTAGAGTCCTTGTTTATTCTCAACATCTTGCTATAACACAATATGTTGTAATAAATGAGGTCATCAAGGGAGTACTTCAAATGTAAGGACATTAACGCATAAAGAAAAAAGTTATTGTGCAGGAAGAACTGATCTGAACCATCCATAAAAGCTCTCTCTTCTCTCCTGGACAGTTTGAATGTTGTTTTATTTTCACTTTGCATTCCCATAGTTGGCAACTTAAACCAACTGTACCCAAGTGGCGCTCTGGTCACCAGGGGTTAGAGCTGAGAATACCTATGAGGCTGTTAAGTTCTGTTCTCACTCAAGGTGGAGAAGCCAATCTACACGCATCAACCAACAGCTGCAAGACAACTGGACCCAGGAATGACACTGTTTCCCAGGACCCCTTCAAGATGGCTGATGGTGGGATGTAAGATAAAGAGCTTGCTTTAACGGGATTGTGGTCTTCTCCCAAAAACAGAACCAAACCTCTCTGAAAGTTCTTAGCAGCTGGTGTAAGTGGTGGGCAGAAAAGAGTCCATCATCTCAGGACTGTCTTCTCACCATTCCTGCAGTGACTCCTTCCAGCCATAGATTTCACCTTCAAAGAAAACTGACTTTTTATTCCAGCTTGCAGAACCAAATATGTGCCATTTATATTACCTAAGTAATTCATGCCTACTTATATGCCAAAAATAGTCTTAATGTGGGTATTTTGTGTTCCTCTCTAAAATGATGCTATTGTCTTTATTTTACAGAACAGGTGGAATAAAAAGTTGTTCTGCACACACGCAAGTTGGACTGAAACTTGCTCGGAGCTGGTAAGTGAGCAGGAGGAAGCTCTCTGAGCTACTGTCCTTCACTCTTTCTATGGAGAAGCATCCAGTGTTAGGTCAGTTCATCTGGGATCTAGCCATTTCTTTAAAAGTGGGTTTACAACATGAACCCACTGCCATGGGGCTCCAAGGCATACTGGGGCATACTGCCATGGGGCTTCCAAGGCAAAACAGCAGTGAAGTAGTTTGGCCCGCAAAGGAGAAATGGAAAGAGCCTAAATTGTCATCCCATATCTGAAAAACTCTTGACCTTTGACAGGTCAGTCACTCTGAGACCAAGACTCACTGCCAACATGATGAAATGGAAGCTTCCCTCGGGTTTACACTGGTGTTTTAGTGTTTTAAATAAAGCATGATGATCTTTAGAAAATAAGTTAGATGCCTACAAAAGAGTAAGTCCAGGGTTGTAAGATAATTAACTGTCTATATTGATGTTATCAGACCCAGACTAAGTAAATCATGCACCTAGCACATCCTGGATATCTAGATGTAAAGTATCAGATATATTCCTTCCAACTCAAGAAAAGACCTACAAATATCTCAATAGATGTTTAATATTAAAGTGCTAGGTTAAATTGCAATATTTTTGAAAGAATCACAAATCTAGATTTCTAATAGGACATATACTCTAAATTCTCCATCAACTAGAACTTCCAACCTAGACGGAACAGAAAGGGAATCCAGTATATATTTGATTGCTTGGTGCTCCATCCATGAGACTAAGATTCTACACTGATACATTTAAGACATGTTAGCACTGCACTGTGCCTTTTGTGGGATTAAGGGAGCACTCGTTAGAACGACCATGTACCACATTTGATCCTATGTGGCACAGGGAGAATCTACAGAGGGTTTTGGAGTATGTTCATGAATGTGAGAGAGTATAATACAATCAGGTCTAATACAAAACTTGACAGTCTTTCAGAAGAGACGGGTGCCCAATTGCTTACTCTTGGCCTCAGGGGGAAGAGGAGTTCAACTAGAGAAAGCAATGGCCAAGAGAAAGGTCCCTTTGCTCAGAAACACCTCACTAGAGTTTCATTCGCCTTTTAAATTATTAATATTCCTTGAGAAGGAATATTACTTTGAGTAATTCATATTCTGGGGTGGTATAGGTGGATTTCAAAGTGAGAGGAGTTTGGTTGGGGGTTGAGGGTGAAGAGACAAAGACCATTTGTAACATGAGTCTCTCTGGGAGCAGCCAGGATTGAGGATGCATCCGGGAATTGTGAATAACCATGGACAGTCAGAGAGGAAAACCTGGCAGTGGGAGGGGTATCGAGTCACAGGAGACATACTGTACCAACCTGGCACTTTCGGTACAACCAGCCAGGAGCCACTGAGAATCATTCCCTGTGGTCCCCTGGTCTCCAGTGTGTAGGATGCTGACTGCTATTGTGTATGAAAGGTTGCAAAGTTAAAAATTCAGAAGCACCAGTTTGGCTTTCCCAGAATGAATCATCCACATTCCTGAGTCTACCTAATCCTCGCAGGTAGGATGATTTAAATTTGCTTCTGTTACTAGGGTGTTTAAAGAGCAAATGATTTAATTTCTTTGTGAACCAACCAAATTTGGTGCCAAAATATAAAAAGATTACATGTACTCCAATACATGACCAATGTTCTTGTAACATTTTCTGTCTGACGTGAACAGGTTGTTTATGCATACATTTTTAAGAAATAAGACTCTTGAAGTCTACAAATTTAAAGTTTTCGGAAAAAGAACATTTTCCTATGCATAATAAAATGAGAAAATTATTTTAGTAGGGATACACAACCCCTTCTGAGAAGTCTAACAAGAAAGGAATGGTAGAATAGGATTGATTACAACAAACCAGGTAGCCGCCTAAAATAATCTGTATCACCTCATGTAATATCCACAGCTACAAAAGAGGAAATTGCTGTTAGAGACTCATTTCACAGATGAGGAAGCTGGAGCATAAAGAATACCTGGTCCAAATACCACATTCAGTATATGCTGAAGAGAGGATTCAAATACAGACAAGTGACGTAAAAGCTTACACTCAATGAGGGGTTAGCAAACTTTTTCCATAAAGGGCCAATAGAAAAACACTTTCAGCACTGAAGGCAACACAATCTCTGTGACAACTTTTCAAGTCTGTCAAGGCAGCAGGAAAACAGCCAGTGAGAATCTGCCAATAAATAGGCATTACTGTGTCAATAAAACTTTATTTACAAAAGCAGGCAGATGAATGACTAGATTTGTTCTATGGGTCTACCTTGCCAAACCCTGCTCTTAACCATTTTTATATGATCTTGCCTCTTATGTATTTACTTCATTCTGAAAAACCTAAATTATTTGGTTGCTTCTGTGCCTTGGTTGCTACTTGGCAACCAAGTAGCAACCTACTTGGTTGACTCTTATCCTGTTAAGTAGTCCAAGATGGTGATGCACTGAAAATGTACAGCTCCCCTTTATAAAAGCTCAAGATCTAGCAATTACTGCCTAATGAAGTATCTCCTGGGACATCCCATCATGTATCTCCCTGACACAGTAGCACAGAGACTCTATTCCATACCCACATTGTCCTCCTAGACTCTCAAGCATCAAGAAAAGACACTGTGTTCTCTGGCGAGGCTGCCCCATGTAGCACACCCAGCTTGGTTGTTAGGGTGTTTGTTTCTGAAGATCAAGCAACAGAGTAATACAGTCTGATGATCCAGGACAGATGTGTGGGATAATGCATAAGCTGAAAATATTCCTGGGGAACTTTAACTAAGATCAGAGGCATTTCCACCAGGCATGTGGCAAGTTGGATTTTGGAAAATGTGCCCTGTCTTGCACTATTTCAGTGTTCTGCTGAGCTCTGACACACAGCTGCAGTGGAAGGAGATCAGATTTACAAGTGCTGTTGCCCTCGTTCAAGGGAAGAAAGTAGATTTGGTTCCACTGTCCATCCCTTAACCTGACAGAAGGGAAAGGGCTCCTGCAAAAAAAAATCAAGATGTTGACCCCAATGTGCTTCCTGAAATTCGGTGCTTGTATATTTAAAACTCTTTTCTTCATGACCTCATCTTTGAAGTTGGCTATACTCATTTTGTTTGGGTGCTGTATGCCTAAATCCCAGAGAAAACAGGCATTAACAATGCTCATGCTGACAAACCGGGGAACATATCAGCCTATCTACTTCCCAATTCATCACTTCCTACATCACAACATTAGTATTTAAGTGTTATAGCTAGATTTATGGTTTTCTTTCCCCTATTCATATTCTATTTCTCTCTCCTCTCTTTCCCTCTTTCTCTTATTCACTACCTGGTTACCTTGTTTCTATAGCTACTAATAGCAGCGCTACCCTTGAAACTATAATGGAGTTTGCCTCTCTCATTCTTATTGTAAAGAAAATAGAAAATTGAGTACTTTAAAACTTAGTGAATTTCTGCTTTTTAATTGCTCTGCTTCAGATGGAAAAGTCTACTTTACTATATCTGATTTTATATCATTTAAAATGGGGTTGCCATCATATCCACATTTAGATTATGGGATAGGTCAAGCTATCCTTTCTTAAACTGAATTCAGGAAAATGAACAATTACCCTCATTTCCAATCAAAAATGGTAGTAATAAAACCCACAAGTATTACACAAATTTTTTAGATAACATTCTAAATTCAGAGAAAACACGTTATAATTCACTTTGACAATTTCAAATTCCAATGAAATGTTCATTCTTTTTTGTTGTTGTCATTACAAGCATTATAAATAAAAATGTCCCCTTTTTGACTGGAAGATATGAAATAGTTTAGCAAATTTATGGTAAAACAAATTTTTTTCCTACTGATCAATCCCTAGAGGGACATTAACTACTATTAAGGGAGCTTATTTCAGAAGATGACATAACTGACGTGCACAAAAGACAGAGTAAGAAGTGGAGGAGGAAATGGAACACCTCAACATTACATCCTGGTCATACCAAGGTCCACTGACCCTGTATTCATTCCAGATAATTAATTTACAACACATTAAACCTTGAGGTGAAGAAGGCTGTTATGCATCAATTGCATAGGAATAAAAAGTGTTATTGATTTAGGATTCCTATTGTATCATGTACTGATAGGAAAAACAACAACTGAGTCATATCTCAAAGATGGAACAAACCTTTGCTGAAGGACAAAAACTGTGAAATAAGTGCACTCCGGAATCCATTTAGCTGCAGTGGCAATGCCTGACAGGTGTTCTGCAGGGTGATTGGGAAGCATAATTAGAACCAACCAAAGCATCTAATAAATATTGATAAATAAGCACTCGAGAAATCAAATTTGGGAATGTGATAATGATCCTTTTTACAGTAAAGGTCTAAAATAGCCCCCTGCCTTCTGCCAAACCCAACCATTAATAATTATTAAATAAAATATGAGTATACCATTAATTTTAGCAACTGACATAAATCGAAGCCTTCTTTCTTTGAAGGGTAGAAGTCATAGGGTGAGGTCACACCAACTTGAAGGTGTGATGTTTTGAAAACACTGAAAGAACCAGTTATCAACTTTAAAAATCCAGGGGCCATATAACTAGTATAATTAGCAGATTGGGAAAAGGAATAGGAAATGCATAAAGTTGTTTGGGTTCAATTTCTCAGTGTTCAAGAGCAAGTCACTGAACTTCACCAAAGTCATAACAGTCAATTTATGCAACAGAAACCACTGCACCCGGCTCACAGGGCTAATGACAGCAGTAAACAAGGTTAAGACATGTGAAAGTGATTGAAATATCACTTAATTCTATTTAAGTAAGTTATGGAAATAATTTTACTTGAAAATTATTTTCCAAAAGAATGTAAAGACAAGGATTTTTTTCTAAACAGGACTTTCTAACACAT
Source organism: Scalopus aquaticus (assembly GCA_004024925.1). Classification (NCBI taxonomy): domain Eukaryota; kingdom Metazoa; phylum Chordata; class Mammalia; order Eulipotyphla; family Talpidae; genus Scalopus; species Scalopus aquaticus. The sequence goes on from PVIJ01022393.1 coordinate 9,897, forward strand.
CACAAGTTCTCTCCATTTTCCCCAAGTGGTTCACAATAACTTAATTTAGCCTACAAAGACTTATTTTAGGTAGAAAATTAGAAGAGGACGGAGTTGCACATGTCAATGCCAGGGTAAAAAACAAAGTTCTAAAAAATATTACTTAAAAAAGTGTGGATGGCCATCAGGCCACGAGTCAAACCATCACCCGAGTCCTTGCCCTAACTCAAGGATCTCTATATGTATTAAAGACTCTATCACATGAATAATCAAAATGTTTGGCTTGTTTTAAATACTGCTTATCCAAGTACCTTTTCCACGCATAGCATTTTCAGATCTGCAATAGAAAGTTAATAAAGCCAACAATAGTTATATTAACCCCTTACAGATTGTACTAAAAAAAAAAGGATTGTTATAGAAGGGCACTACCCAAGATCATAGGCTCATATGAATGTTTAAATTTAAATTATAATATTAAAAATTCAGTTCCTCAATCACCCTAGTCATATTTCAAGTGCTCAACAGTCACATGTGGCTAGCTACTAGCCACCATATTCAAACAGTAGTAAAGAACCATCCTCACAGAAAGTTCTAGTGGAGAGTGCTATTACAGAGCGTCTCTGAGGTCATAGCCCCAGCTGGCATCTCTGGGTGCTTAAGCTCCTCCATTCCACGGCAGTTAACTACTCTCACCCTTCACTGAGGTATCCCGTAAGACTGCTCTTTCAACTCCTCAAAACCTAAGTTTCTTGCAGGGTATGAAACAGATTGCTTTGTCTTACTCTAGTGACACTCTCGGCACCATATAGGAGAATCTCAGTTATAAGGATAGTCACTTTTATGCAATGAGAAAAAATTCAAACCAAAAGAGGACAATTGCATAAATAAAGGTTCCTCCTAGGTTCTGGGATACACCTTCTAAATGGGATCTAAGACATAAGAGATTTCTCTCCTTTGTGTTTTGAAAACTATATTCACTTAGTGGTAAACTGTCATAGACATTCTACTAGTGGACTAAGCTGAATGGAACACAGAGAAATTTCAAAACTTGCAGAAAGATAAGAATAAGCATATAATTGAAGTAGCTGGAAGAACAGGCTCATTAAAGCACCTAGTAGCCAATGAAAGCGTAGCTATTGGCATAACCAGAATGAAAATTTTAAAGTAGAACAGAGGAAATTTTACATTTATTAATATCTAATGTTTTCAGTAACTAACTCTGTGAAATGAGGAAAATAAATCCCATTTATACTCTGATGTTCAGAGTATAATTTTCCCAGAGTCACACAATTAAGAAGTGATGCATATGTAATTTAAATCTACCTTTAACCAGCTTCAGGACCCCTATTTTTTCCATTATACATTGAAGACCTCTAAAGAAAATAATATTGTCAAGAAAATATGAGATTCCTATCTTAAATCATGATTGAATCAAGACTTCAGATTTTTGCTAGAGGGCAACTGGCCAGGAACAAAATATAACTTAAAAGTGAGCATTGAAAGGCAATCAGACCTATTATGCAGAAATAGTTCACAAATCTGTATAGCAGGATACTTCAGTAGCAAAGAACAAAATTTTCAAGATTTGTAGAATACTAAGACACTGATCAACTGCAAAGGGAATCTTTCATTGTATGTAAAAATGAAGATGAACACAAAGTGTTCACTATGGTGATGGTTCACGGGGGAATCGGTGGTGGGTAACCTTTGGGGAACACACGATAATGTAAAAGATATAAACAATAATTAACTAATTAATTAAGAGGATGAACACACAGTTCAAGTCCACAAAGAAGAAAGGTAGATAAGGAAATGGCATAAGCACCTGATTCCAGATGTCTACAGAAAGACAATACAGTCCCCAATAAGTGGAGACAGAAATGTATTTCATTACATGGATTTCATTACAAACAGTTGTAATATTTAAGAACCATGTTCTCAGGGCCTCCCCGGTGGCGCAGTGGCTAAGCATTGTGCTGTGGAGCTGTCGGCAGCGGCGACGCGAGTTCGACGCCCGTCCGGGGAGAATCCACATGGCACGGCAGACCTCTCCTGCCTTGCCCGCTGCTCCCCTCAGCAGTGTATTTCTGATCTGCCTGCTCTGCTACCCGTTCCGTCTCTGGTGAACCCTCTCGCCACCCCACGCCTCTGGCCTGTACCCCAGCTTGTATGTATAAATAAAAAATAAACCTTTAAAAAAAAAATTTTATAAAAAAAAAAAGAACCATGTTCTCCAATTTGTTTACAGATAGTCTTTGATTTAAAAAAAATATATATATGGCTTAAATATATATATAAGTAATTATATATATATATATAAAAATAATTTCTACCTCGAGAAAACAACCTGAAAAACTAGTGATCTTAGTCCACAATACCACAATTCTTGATACTCATTGCGTTGTTCTTTTGGTCACACAACTCAGCTTTCCAGTCCTGGCCAACAGTGAGCCAAAGCTGCCAAAACTCTCCTCCAACCTCCAGGCTGATACTTCTCCATATTTCAACTATTTTCCTTCTTCATGATCCTTCCCCTTTCAATTCCTGACTCGTTCTCAAATATCAATTACTCAATACAATCAAACAAATTGAATAAAGCAGTACTCTGTGCAAGGTGCTAGGAAGTCAAACTTGCAGAGACACAGTCTTTACCCTCAAGATACCCCATCGTCCAGGAGCAAAGAGAGACATATCTTGTGTCTCTCCTTCTCCTCCTTCTCTCTCCCTGCTTCTTTCTTCAGTGTTTATTTCTCTGCCATAAGAGGAAAAGAGGGACGAAAATCCATCCATTTCTCCATTAGTCAAGCCTTGCACTGGTCCAAAGAGGAAGGGCATCTTTTTTTAAGGCGAAAGTTTTACACAACGGTGCCATAAGTGATAAGAAAGGTCTTCCTTCCCTCCTTGCTCCATCCTTGCTTCCATCATTATTGACCACTATCTTTGTAGGTTTTAGATATGCAAAGTTGACCAAGACAGGGTTTCTGTACTCATGCATCTTACAGCATAGGGGAAATAGGAACAGATAAAGTATAATACAATGACAAAAATGCAGCAATATAAATATGTAAGAGAGGTAGCATAGAAAGAACAATTAATTCAACCTAAAGACAGAAAGGAGGAAAGTGGTCAGAAGAATCCATATCTGAACTCGTTTTGAAATGTCAACTGAAGTTTGCTGAACAGACAGGAGGGAAAAGCAATCAGGTAGAGCAACAGAATGTGCAAAAGGTTCAGAGGTATGAAACACCACTGTAAATCACATTTATTCTAACTTTAAGGAAATTATCTACCTCACTTTGTAACTGTCTCCAAGTAGTCCCACAGACTAAAATCAGCTTTGAATAAAGATTCTAAAACTCTTATTATTTTTATCTTCAAGAAAAAATAATGTTAATATAGCATCACTAAGTAGATTTCATGTAGAATCTACTCTACAGAGGTAAAATTACACAACATTAGAATTAGCTCCTAACTTAAAACCAGACAGGGGTCAAGTTAAAAGCATTTCAAAACAGAGCCGAACCAGAAAAATAATTATCTATTATTAAAATTTGTCCAAGCAGTTCTTGTGTTTCCATATCACTCTCAACCTGCCTCTTTGATTACCCAGACAATCGCTGTGTCTCTGCCCTGCTCTCCTGGTGTATAAAGACAGCCTTCGTGAACATATCTCTGTGCATCTTAGCAAATCATGGGTGGAGATTACTGACCACACTGTCTGCAGGTCTATTCAGAACGACTGAGAAATGTTTGCTTAGGAAAGTGTAAAAGTGGTGGTGCCAACACAAAAGCGAACCCACCCATTTCTTCACACGACAAGTGAGTCCTCTTGAAGTGCAGTCTTGAGGTCATTTGTAGGCCAGCAAAGAGGATGAATGCATGGCTGATTTTATGAGGCCTGCCAAGAGATAAGGAGCAGGCTACAGCTTTAACTGCGACAAGGTCAAATACTTGACCAAAAGTGAAAACAAAAATGAAGGAAGCAGAATGTTGCAAATGACAGGAAAAGAGAGAGAGAGAAAGATGTCCTAAAATAATACAATATAAACGATATGCTGAAAAATAACTGTACTAAGGTCACTTTATGAATCTTTGTGTGGTTTCCATTCTGTCCTTTTATGATCATCTCAAGTAACTAAGTACATATGGCATGTTTGTAAGTAAAGCAGTCGATGGAGTTAGTTACACCTCTGCATTTATTACCATGCCCCTGAGTATTATTAACTTTTACACTCCCCATAAAATATAATTTATCACTTAAATAATTTGCTTTGTGTCAGGGTTCAGTGTGCTCCAGTGCTTTCCTGCTCATTAAATGAGATATTTTTACTTAATGAGCCAAGGATGTCCTTTGTATTTAACATTTGAATTGATTTCTAACACTTAATTTTTATAATAGTTTGGTGTGTGATTCCAAAAAATGGAGGTTTCATTTCATCATGCCAAAGGAAAACAATCAGAAAATTGTTAAATACATGTGGCATTTTAAGTGATAAGAAATGGTTTTATCCTTAACCACAAAGACTGAGTGAACACAAATCATGAAAGAGTGTAATTATGAAATAATTATTTCTTTACACTAGCAAGCAAACTGAGGTATCTATTGATTGTTTAAAATAAAACTTCACTCTAAGCCACTCAAAATAAATAGTTATGATTGGATGTGAAATGCAGAGTCAAGTCATAGCTGCCATAGTAACTGAGCCGCTGGGATGGTGTCCAGCCCTACAACCATTACCTTCCGAGTCAGGATTGTTCATATGACAAGAACGACTGACTGCTGGACCTTTCTTTCCATGGAACAAACGAAAACTCGAGAATTTAAATCCTATATTTTTTCTCTATCAATTTCCTGTCCCTTAATAGTCTAAACAACTAAGCCTACTTACTATCACCAAGCAGGGAGATAGGAGAAAAAAGAGACCTTTCATCTGAGTGTTAAAATCAGAAATGTCACACTAATGCAAATTATTCAGAATTCACAAATATACACAAATATATACAATATACATACACAAATATATACAAATATACAAATATTGCGTGTGTCTTCATGTGAAGTTTCTATTTGGGATAAGAGCACACTGAATTTAAGATTTATTAAGTACATATTATCCTTTAAGTAGCTAAGAGTGAGTATCAACCATTCCAGAACAGTACAGAATCAGTAGGGAAAGCAAGATTCAAAAATTTTGAGAATGAAACAGACAAATGCTCATTTTCATTTTACAGTTTAGAGAATTTAAGGACGTTTCCTTTGTTTCTTGCTCCAAATAATATCCCATTCTAGATTCTTCACCTGTTCCTTCAGACCCATGAAAATGGACTGACCTGATGACATCTCTGCCAACAAAACAGCTAGACTGACTGATTAACCTTGGAATATCAGGGCACGAGTACTGCAAAATGGGGCAAAAAGCATTCCCATGTTGGGAGAAGCTTAGAAGTAATACTATTCTAGTCCTCATTTATAGATTTTCAATGCACATTAACATTTTAAAAACCATGGGAGATCCTACAGAGAAAAAAACGTGCTTAACCCAGAGTTTCTCAAACTTACTAGTTTACATCAACTTTTGGTCTAGTCTGACCCATGAACATCTTTTTGAACTGGAGTTGCTTCCACGTAAACCCAAGGACTGGCCATCTTTCTGAATGTGTTTATATGAATGGCACCCCCTGGAGTTGTGCTGGACAGGACCTGAGGGGTTTTGCCCCATCCCACGTCCCATCTCACTAAACCCTAGAGGTTTTCTGTATGTGTGTTCTGTATGTAATACAGAAATCAATTATTTTACATGTTTCACCAGAGACATGAATAAATTATTTAAAAAATGAAAGGTAAATTTAATTTAGAGAAAAGTTTAACTTGTGAAATAAGAAATGCAAATTTATATTTGGAAGGACATAGTTGATATCTTTGGAAATCCACACGCTGGAGGATCTAATTTTAATAAAGAAATAGTGATTATTTAAAAATATTACATAATCTATTTTCGATTAATTTATTAATAGTAAGTCTCTCTCTCTCTCTCTCTCTCTCTCTCTCTCTCTCTCTCTCTCTCTCTCTCACACACACACACACACACACACACACACACACCCCGCAGAGAGAGAGAGAGAGAGAGAGAGAGAGAGAGAGAGATGTTAGTCAAACAAATTAGTTGAAAATTGATTCTTACGGTGACAAGCTGAAGGCCTTTCCCCTAAGATCAGGAACAAGGCAAGGATGTCCACTCTCACCATTACTTTTCAATATAATACTGGAAGTCCTAGCCAGAGCAATTAGACAAGAGAAAGACATTCAAGGGATTCAAATAGGAAAAGAAGAAATTAAACTGTCTCTATTTGCAGACGATATGATAATATATATACAAAACCCTAAAA
>PVIJ01022394.1:0-16256 GCA_004024925.1 Scalopus aquaticus
ACTCAGTCTAGAAAAGTTTTTTCTTCTTCATTATTTTTAACCTTTGTTCAACCCCTTAAATCAAAGGAAGGCACTTCTGTCATTAGCAGGACCTTAGTCCCTAAGGTCACAAATTTGAGGGTAAAAGTGACTTGTATTTTGAAAAGTCCTGCATCATTCTAAGATGCCCTTATGGGCGCTAAGGGAGCAGCCTGGACTTTGCTAGCCAAGTGACATCTAAGGGTTTGTTTCTTTACTGTTCTTGCCTTCTGTCTGCAGACTGGTGGGGCGGGGGGATGCTCTGGGCACAAGGTAACCAGAGTTTAAGAAGGTACCACCACTCCTGGGACTGAAATGGTGGGTGAGGACAATGGTGAGGGCGCTTTTAGCTTTGCTGTTGTCACTGGGTTATCACATTTGGTCCCTGTGTTCCTACAGAGCTCATCTGGGGGTAGGCTGGAGACAGGTGACTGTAGGGCACCTGGCGTGGATGGAGATTCCCTGTGAGGGGCCTGGCAGGAGATTTCCAACCATGTCTGGGAGCCCAGGACCTGGCCAGAGGCCCACCCAGGCTTGGCACCCAGGGCAGGGGACTTCCCCACATATTCTCTGGGCTCTTTCTAGGATGGCTCCCAGGCCTTGGCCAAAAAATGGCTCTTGTCAGCATTAGGAACTGGCCTTGCCCCTGGGGTATAGCCAGGAGTGTGACTGGGAAGGGCCCAGAGAAACCAGGAGGACTGGCTGGTGGGCGTGTTTTGGAGGAAAAGTGAAGGGGGCCCTGTGTCACAGGTTGGCAGGGTGGCTCCCAAAGGCTCCTCTTTCCTAGGTGTCCCTGGGGGTGGGGCCTGCAAGGCATTCCATGTGATGCCACAGGAGGGTTTCCATCTGATGTCAAGGGGTCCTGTCAGAACGTCATCTATGTGAGATCAGGGAGTGGGGCTTGCACGGTGTTCCGGGTGATGTCATGAAGGATGGAGCCAGAGACCCCATGACATTCCATGAGATGTCACTAGGGATGGGGCTTCACACATTCCATGCAACGTCACTAAGGGCAGGACATAACGCTGTTTTAGGTGATGTCCCTAGGCCCTCCAGAATTTTGCATTTCATGTGATATCACTACTGGCATCCATCGTGCTCTTGCGGGGGTCTGGATAAGTAGAATCTGATGATGTGCAGTCTGGCACGGGGAGCGGGGTCTGAGACATTGTGGCACTCCAAGGAATGTCCCCAGGGGTGTGGCTTTTCTGATGCTGCATGGGGTGTTCCCCAGATGGCATTCTGTGTGATCACACTGAGAGTGGGGTCCCCAGACTCTGACATTCTGTGATGTCATTAGCACACAGGATTTGGGAACTGGCTCTCACACCTGCACCTCCCCTTCAGGAAATACGAAGCTGACCACCAAGCACCAAGCACTGCCCCCTGTCCCAGCTGATCTTGTCCCCCTAGACAGGGTTGACGCCTCCTCCAGCCCTCTGCATACCTGCCTTGGTAGCGCTACACTCACCCAAGGATACTTTGGGAGGGTACATTTTTTTCTGCCTGCTGGCCTGGCAGTGTCTGCAGTGGCACTGAGTCTTGGCTCTTGGAGTCTAGAAATTGTTTCATGGGTTTCTGGGATACAAGTATGATAGTTGGCTAACTGGTGTAACAACAGGCTCCAAATCTGGCTTAGCACAAAAAAAGCACTAGGAAATGTGGTAGCTTTGTGCCGACAAGAGAAATCATGCTTGGTAAGCTGCATGTATGGCTATGGTGAATGAAAGACAAGATGGTGGACCTCTCCTGGGTGATCCGAGTGACTCCTCTTAAGCCCTAGGCCATCCTCAGGCCTACCATCCTTACGTTCACCTCTCCCCCATCTGCTGTCTTTTCAGATTACACCGGGCAGCAAGGCGGCCCAGTCTCAGCTCAGCCAGGGTGACCTTGTGGTGGCCATTGATGGCGTCAACACGGACACCATGACCCATCTGGAGGCCCAGAACAAGATCAAGTTTGCCAGCTACAACCTGAGCCTCACACTGCAAAAGTAGGTGGGAGCTCTCCAGAACTTGGGTGGTGGTTAGGTTGTAGGCATCGGGGGCCTGAGAGGGTTGTCCAGTGACAGTCACATGGCCCAGCCCAGCTGACCATACAGGAAAGTGAGGACAGCCTCTAGAGCAGAGGAAGGACAGGCTCAAGTTGTTAAGTACCTGCCATGTCTGTGCCTCACTTTCCAGAAGAGACTCAGAGTGTGGGTAATATGCTGCCAGTATATGAGTAGTCTGGCTAGAAACCAGGGCCTTCTCCCCCTCCTCTTGGTCCAGGCATCCTCTCAAGGATCTAGAAGAAGCCCATGGCTGTAAAGTGTCTAAGGGTAGTGACTTCTCCATCTTGGTCAGGCCCAGTGTCTTCCTGGGGACACCCAGTCCATGGGATGGACAGTGAATCTGGGTCCTCTTGGCTTCCCAATTCTTCATTGTACCGTGCTACCTAGTTAGGAGCTCCTGGCCCCAAGAGCAACTTTCTTCATTCAAATCCATTTCTGGTTTTCCAGGTCAAAGCGTCCCGTTCCCATCTCCACGACAGCGCCCCCAGTCCAGTCCCCTCTACCGGTGATTCCCCACCAGAAGGTAGGTGTTGACTGCTAGCAGCAGCTCCACCCTCAGCCATGTTCTGCCCGCCTGACCCCTGTCTGGCCCAACTAGAGTGAGGTGGGGATCAGTCCTGTCCCACCCAGGCCCCTGCCATGGCTGACCTTAAGGAGGCAAGGCAGGCAGGCCCCTGGGGAGAGGCAGTCCAGCCCCATGAAATATTGTATGTGGGGCCGCTCCCCTGTGTGCTAGCCACCACCTTGGAGCCTCTGACACAGGATCTCTTCGTCTAGTTTCCATTTCTCCTCCCATATGCACACCCCAGTCAAAAGGGCTGATGGTGGTCAAGAGGCAGGCAGAGGGGAGAAGAAGTCCTGGACCCAGACCTTACCACCATGCCTAGGCCCCTTCCCAGCTCCCTCTAAGCAGTTTGACCCCTTGGGCCCCGGGGGCCTGATCCAAAGCATGGGAGACCCACCACAGTGCTTCTTCAGGGGCTGATTCCCTACCCTTCCCTGCATGACCTTGTACTGACCACTGTCCATCCAGTGGGTAGAGGGGGCAGGCTAAGAAAAAGCTGATAGGGGGTTGGGCTGGGTGACAGATGAGGAGGTATGAAGAGGGCTGTTTGGGAGAAGTTAAAGAGACAGGCTGAAGAAACCAAATGGCAGCTCCTACTTGCTCAGTTTCCCCTCTTGCATTTTTACCTGTCCACCACCAATCTGAAAGGTCCCCTCTCACTGGCCAGGTAGGGACGTCTCAGTGTGGGGTCAGTACAGCTGGGAATGGAGCTGTGCACACCAGGTGTCCCCATTCAGGAAGGGGAAACAGATATAAGATGGAAGAGGCTTCCCATACTTCATGAAACCCATACCCCATTTCTCCAGCCCTTTCCTCCAATCCTGCAGGCAGGCTGACTTGGCTTGGCTTTCTGTGTAGGGCTTTGCATTTTGTCTAGGTGGATACCAGTCCCAGGGCCAAGACTCATGTGCATCCCCTGCTCTTCCTGACCAAACCTTTCTCTTCCGGTGCCCCCTTGACCACTCCCAAGCTGTGTGCTGGCGCTCTTGCTAACACGTCTGTTTCAGGTCCATGCACAAGTGCTAGGATGTGTGTGGCCTCTAACTGCTTTCTTTTCTCTCCCCTGCATGGTGGCTACCCTGTGCCAGGACCCTGCTCCGGACACGAACGGCAGCCTGGTGGTGCCCAGCCCCGACCCTGAGGCGAGGGCCAGCCCTGTCAGCCCGGGCATCCCGGAACTCAGGCAGGCCTTTAGCTCCTCCTTCTCCCAAACCTCCATCTTCTCCTCACAAATGGAGGCTTCTGACTCTGGCCCTCCACGGGGCAGTCCAGGGGCGAAGGCAAGCCTGGAGGGGGCTCTGGATTCACCCAGCCCCAAAGCGCCATTGGGTTCGAGCCAACCAAGGCAGTATAACAACCCCATTGGCCTGTACTCGGCAGAAACCCTGAGGGAGATGGCTCACATGTATCAGATGAGCCTCCGAGGGAAAGCCTCAGGTGCTGGACTCCCAGGAGGGTAGGTAACGGGTGCACAGCTCTCCAGTGGTGGTCTGGGGCCACCTGGGTCTTCAGTGCTCAGCAGGGCCTGGTCAAGTGGTCAGAACAAGGTGCTGGCCTCAATCGGCCTTACACCTGTGAGGCAGCACAGGCTGAGAGCAATGAAAGCATGGATCCTATTGACATTTACCATGAGCCAGGTGGATCACTTTATACAGCCGGAGTCACATGTTGGATTTTGCAGAGGGGGAAACTGAGGCTCAGAGAGGTTAAGTCAATGTCCAAGTCCAGTTACAAGGTGGCCAAGCCAGGTCTGAGTACAAAAGACTCTGATTCCCAAAACTTTTACACTACCACCCAGAACAGGACACAGCCTGTTGCCTCCAGAAGCTCTGGGGCAAGGGGACAGGCTGGCACCACCTCTTTGGGAACCCTGAGATAGGATCAGGGAACATTTAGAGAAGTGAGAAGATAAGTTCTCTAGGGCTGGAGTGGTCTGGGAAGGCTTCCTGGAGGAGGGAGCACCTGAGCTAGATACAGAGAGATTTGACAATGGTATGCAAGCTTATCAGACTGCTTTTGGCTGGGGGCAGGATGGTAAGGAAGTAGGGCCCCAATAAGAAAGGGTTCTGTAGGAGAACAGCAGCCCATCTCCCCACTCTACCCCATTCTACAGTTAGCTGGTAGGAATCTGAGAGCACAGGAGTTAAAATGAACTAGAACTGAGGTGGATATAATGAAGGGGCACAGGGGAGGGAATCTCGAAGCAGAGCAGTATTAGCACTTGTTATCTCATTGTAACTTCTATCGTACACCATGCACTCAGTATGATTTACTCCAAACAGGCTGAGTAAAGGCAATATGGCCCAGTGAAGGGTTCAGGCTCCTCTGCCATGGACATGAGACTATGTCTCAGGATTACTTGGAGGAGTAAACAATTGAACCCACACACTGTGCTGAGCTCTGTTCTGACACACTCTTACTACAGGTTACCTGTCCTCATTGCCTGCTGTCACACAACATGTACACGCATGAGTCAGACTCACAACCTGTGTTAGTCTTACCCAAGTCAGTCTGACTCAATGCCCTATGCTTTGCTCTTACTACAGAAGGTTCCTGCGCTCTAGCAGATCACTGTTCCCCTGAGGGTTCCTTAGGTCCCCCAGCTTTTTTTGGAATCCTGAATCTAGTCTCAGTGGCATGGAGGAGCTTCTGCCTAAAAACGCAGGGAATGGCAGAGTGGAACAGCTTCCTTCGCCTGGCTTGGATAAGCTGGTTGCTCTTCCTGATTCTTTCTGGGACTGGAGCCAGGCAGGGAGGTCAATCTCTGGTGGGCTCAGATCTCCGTGATACCCACCTGCAGTGTCGGTGATGTTTAAGCTGGGGGCTAGCTAACAGTCCACACACTAATACAAATCTTGGCAATTTCAAAGGTGAACACCACTTCCCCTACTTTACAGTTGGGAAATAGAAGCTCAGAAAGATGAAGTAATTTTCCCAGTCATGTATCTATTGCGTGGTAGCTGGGACTGGCACCCAGGTGCACCTGTTTTCTGCCTAGGTAGTCAGGAGCTAGCCCACCCCTGTTTCCCATGACTCTCATGGTGCCCTCCCTTGGTGCAAGGGAGTTTGGCACTCAGGGCCCCAGGGTCTGACAGTTTCTCCAAGGGAAGAAGCCTAGGGAAGGGAGCGGAGTGAGTGCTTCATCCAAAGTGAAGGTTGATGCTGCTGTCCCTAGGCAAGGTCTGCAGGAAGGGTGGAGCCTCTGCTGAGCTGAAGCCACCACCTTTGCTAAGTGACTGACAGCAGGAGACAGGGTCAGCAAATGCTAGTCCCTCCATCCCTCCATCACACACTCAACCCATGCCAAGACCTTTATACTCAAGATTCTATTTAGTCTCACAACCCAGTTCTGCAGTGGGCACTACCACCTGGATTGAATGCGTGAGGAAACTGAGGCTGGGCTAGGTAGGTGACTCTCCCAGAGTCACAGAACTTAGGAGGAGGCAGGGGCAAGATTGGAACACTTTCCTGTCTGGCTCCAAAAGGAATTTCATCCCCGTACTCTCTCTAGGCAGCTTCTAGTGTGATTCCAAGGCTTGGGAGGCATAGAGAACAGATGGGTGAGGGGACAGCTGGGTCTGAGACTCCCTACAGTCCCTTTCTCATGTTCTCTCTGGGGCTAGCACTGAAGGGTAGCTTCCCTCCGACCACTAGATGAAAAGGCCCCTGCGCACACCTTATAACTTTGACTCCTCCCTCTGCCTCCAACCCTACATCTGGGGCACTGGCCCTTCTCTGAGCTGTGTCTGCTGAGACATTTAGCCTCCAAGTCCTCAAGTGGAAGCTAATCTGGGGACAGGAATCAATGCCAAAGAAGGAACTGATGCCCTGGGCAGAGCAGGGCAGAGGCAACCCCCTGTGTCATCACTGCCCTCTTCAGGGGCCACTGTGGGCTGGTCACAGCAAGAGCCCACTCTGCAGTTGTCAGCACTGGCCAAAAATGGACAAGGAATGGAAGATCTCTGCTGGCTCTTTCCTAATATAGCTCCACTTACAGCTATTTTGAGCCTGGGAAGACCGAGAGCATTTTATCAGCTTGAAGACAGTGTTGAACAGGGGGTCAAGCAGGGCCACTGTGAAACTGCCTAGGGCTTGGGGGTTCCCTAGTTTTGGCCTGATTCCCCAGAGTCCTGGTCACAGGCTGACCAGGGACAGGCCAATTGAGGTCCATGCTCCCCCAGAGTTCTGGAAATTGGCAGGGGCAGGGAAACCACCATCCGCATTCTTTCCTAGTGAGGTTTCTGACCATTGGTGCTATAGGAGTTGCCACTGAACTTAAAGAAACATACTGTAGGCAAATATTCCTCTAAAGAGGTGATGCTCCAGGAGCCTTGCTCTTAGATAAGAGTAAGGGGTAGGATCCTTCTTGTGTCCAAGCTGCTCTGTCTTGGCCGGGGTCTTTCCTGTGATAGGCTTAAGACCCACACTTCTCTCTAAGTCTCCCCACTCCTCCACCCTGCCTCATTTCCCATTCACAGAGCCCTTTGAAATGGTCACCGGGTACTACACAGTGACCTACCTCTGTGCCCTAGGAGGAGTGGCCAGGACCACCAGCCCCTCCTCTGGGAGGGAGAGCAGGTAACCCCACTGCACATACCTTCAGCACCCCTACACTTCCTACTCAGTGAGTGTAACTCAAAGAGCTGCCCTCTCACCCACTAAACAAGGGGAAGTCCAGAGATGCTATCTGGCTAGGAGGCATCTGGAGTCTTGACCCTTCCTACAGCAACCACAGCTGGTTCTGTCTCATCTTCAGCTTCCTCTTCTGGGGTCTATAGCCAGGCTGTATATGGGGAATTTATGTATGTGGTACACGAGTGCCCATGAAGATGGACAAGAAAACCTTCTTCCTGCCAAAGCTCTGGGTGCTGAGGGCCTACTGAGGGGGAAGCACTGCTGTCAGCTTCTTTGACCCAAACTGCGGTCCCCAGGCCATGCTTGACTCTCAGCTCTTCACTCTTCTCACTCGGTGCCCTCCACACCCAGGGCGAGCTGGGCCGGCTCTGCCTCCACAAAGGCCAATGAGGAGGGCCCCATTGCACCAGCCCCCAGCCAGAGCCTCACTCTGATAGCTCTATCTTTGCTCTTTCTCCTCTTCCCAGGTGGTAGCCAACTCTCCAGCCAAGTTAGTATCAAAGGAAAGCATGGGTGTGCGCTTGTGTGCATAGCCCAGCATGCGTCCGTGCGTCCGTCTGGACAGCGTGCGCCTGTGTCAGCATGTGTACATGTGTGTGCATGTGTGAGTGGGGGTGCATTTGTGTCCCTAAGTGAGCCTGCACGTGTGTGACGCTGCGAGTATGAAGTGGAGGCGTTGGGGAGGGTGCCAGGGCTCTGTCTGATGTGCCTGCCTTCAGTTCCCGCTGCAGCTGCTTAAGGCGGCAGGCTGGCTCTGGTGGGGGGGAGGGGGTAGTGCCACGCTGGAGCGGGGTTCTGTGTGAGTCTGAAGACTGTCCTGGTGGGACCCCTCAGAAGGGCTGCGCTGCACCGTGTCTTGGCCTGGACATCTCATCTACCTGTGGAGGGAAATGCCCCGATGGGCAGAGACCGGCAGCCTCCCAGCAAGCTGGACTTGAAAGAGACTGAGCAGCCTGAACCCTGCTCTGAGGAAGAAACACATGGAAGAAGCTTTCAGAAGAGCAGGCTGCTAGGTCACCAAGAGGAGCCCCTTTGTGCAAGAAACTTGTTCAGAATCCCACTGGGACTGCTTGTCGCCTTTGGGGCGTTCTTGACTCTGCTTGGGCTGTAGCCGCCTCTCACTGTGTGGTCTAGCTTTCCCTATCCCGAGCCCCCACCCCCAGTCCGTTGTCTCTGCTACCCTGAGGTGTGGTGAGAGAGCCTTCAACGCCTGGTGCCTCCCGCTGACCCTGGGAGGTAACTCAAGCAAAGAGGCCTCCAGAGATTGGGGAAAGTCAAGGAGGGAAACAAACAAACAAAAAAAAACCCATCCACAAAGAGCTCTGGGGAGGGTGAGGATCATTTTCCTGACCAGACTGGGCCACCCACACTGTAGGGGAGACTTGAGTAACCTGCCTGGGGTCAGGCTTTGGGAGACCTCTCTCCACACCCTCCACCACCAGTCCTCACTTTGCCCGCCAGATAACACCACCTGTTGCCCTTTTCTCCTTCCACCTCCCTCTCTTGCCCCTCCCCTTCCGCTCCCATGCTCCCCTTCCCCAGCGCTGACTACCAGGAACGCTTCAACCCCAACGCCCTGAAGGACTCGGCCCTGTCGACCCACAAGCCCATCGAGGTGAAGGGGCTGGGTGGCAAGGCCACCATCATCCACGCACAATACAACACGCCCATCAGCATGTATTCCCAGGACGCCATCATGGATGCCATCGCCGGGCAGGCCCAGGCCCAGGGCAGTGACTTCACTGGGTAAGCGCCTCCCTTCCTCCGCTGTGGCTCATCGCTCACCGCCTCCACCACTGGCCTGGCCTCTTCACCTGCGGAGGCCATGGGCCCCAGGCCGCTGGGCGCCTTCGGAGACTTTTTAGGCATCCGGACCAGCATTCCTCCCGCATCTTAGGCTTCCCGGGGCACAGCCCTCAGAGGGAAACCAGCTTCCACCAGGGCTTTCCAGAACATGGTGTTCTCTCGTCAGAATCCATATCATGGTCAGCTTTAGAAGGGTGGAGAAATGCAGACTATGTTGGCTCCTCCAAGTGCTTTTCACAGCCTCTGCATTTTCCCGGGCTGTGTGAGGGGAACTCCTCTAACCCTTTAACCAGAGTCATGATGGATGATCCAGTCCTGTCACAACCAAGCCATTATTTGGTGATGGTGGGGGCAGGGAGTAGCAGCGTTCTTCCAACTATGAGAGCTATTCAAGTACGTAACTGGGTTTCTTGTTCGGGAAGGGGTCTCTGGACCAACCATCAAGTGCTGTTGGCAGTCTGCCCCCCTGGGAAGCCCTCAGTGCTAGGCACCCCTGCTCCTGTGGGCCCCAGGCCAGTGGGGTTCCCTCCACCTGGAATTTGCCTGTTAGTGATGGTGGAGGAATCTGAGGACTGAGTATGAAAAGAATTGATTGAAAATCATCTGCTAATAGTGTGAACATTAATAGGGACCTCTCTGTTTTCTCTCTGTTTTTGTCAGTGTGTTGGGTGTGTGTGTCTCTCTCTCTGTCTTCCTTTTTTCTCTGTCACTCTACCTTTCTATATCTCCCTTTCTGTCTCTCTGTGTCACTGCTTCTTTGTCTCTCTCTCTCTATATATATATATATGTATACAAACACATATATATACATATATCCCTCGCTCTCTCCATCTTTCTGTCTCGTCATTCTTCCTTTCATGCCCCCCCACACTCATAGTCTCTTGCTGTTTCTACTTGAGAATACCATGAGTGTTGACTTTCAAAATTGGCTGATTATATCTTTGGGTAACATCTTATTCCAGAGTTAGGATCCTTAGCAACTCAAGACAAAAAATGTCTGAAAATGATGGCTGTCCTTTTTTCTGAAACTAGGAAAAAATTACTGTCATAAGAGCGATAGACGGGTTTAAAAGTCCCAGATAACTCCCAGATATAGTGTTTGACCTCACCAGAACCTAGCCCTGTGACACTGTCAAATGTGCAGGTTAAGGGCAGACTCCAGAAAGCAAAGGATGGGAGACACCCCCAACTTTCTGCCCCACTCCACAACAGCCTCAGGAGCGCAGTACCACCTTTCAACCAGCAGAGGGCAGAGGCTGCTTGCCCTGAAGCGATGAGTCAAATTGGGCTGCAGCTCTTTACAGAACTCTGGACAATGTTGATTTATTTAATTCCATCATTCAAAGCAGAAAATATGACCATGCAAGTTTAAAAACACAACCATTAGCTCATGTGTACCCAGAAAAGGTTGCCTGACTAAGCCAAGGAGCTAGCAGGGATTTCCTGTTAACATTTGTCTGCCATGTGTGTCCTTGCGGTGCTCTTAATAGTGTTAGCCGTTACCAAAGGGGAATTCAGTGAAAAATAGTGGAAGAATTGCTCTTAACTAACTTTATTTTTTACACCTTGGGAAAAGACTACTCTCATTTGGTTTTACTACTACAACATCCATGATTTTTTTTTAACGTGATGCACCATGGATCTAATCTAGGCGTTTCCGAGGATCTTTCCTATCTTCCTCTCATCCCCTGTCCTCCCTTTCCCTTCCCTTCCATGCCTAGGAAGCAACATTCTTTCCCTTCCTTCTAATGCAGCCCTGCTGGGCTGATGCTGCGGTGGTGCCAGTGGGTAAGAGCTGCCCTTCTCTGCCATAGGTGCTCCATTTCTGCTGTTAATTTCCACGATTCCTTCATCACTGACAGTTTTCTTTTTCTCTCTCTCTCTTCCTCCTCTATTCACTCCACTCCCATAACTCATTTCTCATCCTAACCCTGCTCCCTTGTGCGCGCGCCGCCCCTCTGCTATCCCATGATGGACATACGCTCCCTGCTGGCTTCCCTCTGCTTGGCAGGGCATCGCCACTGGCGTAAGTAGACCCACAGTGTCTGTTCCGTCGTCCGTCTGTCTGGTGGCGGGATGGTGAGCAGGTGTAATGGGCTGTGTGTGAGGAAAGTGGCCACTGACTCTGTCCATGTTCTGCCTCATAGCCACCTCGCCTGACATGATGTCTTTGTGTGTTTCCCCAAATAATCTCAGAGTTATGACGCTCACACTGCCCCCCACCCAAGCCTGGGCTATATCCGTATAGTCTCCGAATGGGGATATTCGGGGGCTCCCCACCACCTTTCCTGTCTGTGTGGGTTGGTGTAGACCTGAATGTCAGAATCTGCACTGAGACCTTATTCAGGAAAAAGGAGTAAGGGCCTTTTCCATCCTCTCTGTATATATTTTCCCTGAGCCCTGGTGTCTTAAAAATCATAGTGGTTGTCCTTGCCCTGATTCCCAATCTCTGTCAGAACAGCAACTCAAGTCCCAAGTCTTTGCACATCATGGCCAACAATGTGAACCCCGAGGGAATCACTCCTGGCAGCTTGCTTGACCCATTGGAGCTGTGTGAGGACAGGGGAGCACCTCAAGGGCACATTCCAGGGAAATCGCAGCAAGCGCCTTCCATCTGCTTTCTGGACCACAAAGTTCATGTAGACAGACTCCAGGGCCAGGCCTGGTCTTGGGCCCACACCTTCCCTCCCCCACAGCACAAGCCACACTTCCCCTTGCCCCCCCCACCCCTTCCTAACAGACCAAGGAGTCCTGGTTGTGCCTTCTTAGTCCCCATCTTACCCAAAGACCTCAGCAGCCCCAGACCCTGCTCTTGGGCCCTTGGGGTGCCTCACTATTCCAGAAATGGCCACCCCCGGTGAGATCCCACATTCCTCTCTGCTCTTTGGGCTGCCCAGGCTCCTGTCTACCTGAACTCCAGAGGCCTCTCCTGGTCTTTCCCATCTAATCCCAATCGCAGGCTGCCAGAGAAGGCCTTCAGCAAAGTAAGGGAAACTCTACCGAACCTTGGTCACTTGTCATCTTACACTCCTGCTTTCATTACCCACCTTGAACCAAACTTAGGGGACCAATCCTGGGACACCAGGCCAGTGCTTCTGCTCAGTTTCTTGCAGAGAGAATAGGAGACATGGAGACTGGGCGGTTCCTTTCCCAGGGAGAGGCAGGTAGAAACAGCCATGGTGGCAGCCGGCATGGGGGGTTCCAAACAGGGCCAGTTTCTGGGCTGAGCGGTGTCTCCAGGTGTGGGGCATCTGGTATGTAAGGCCACTCAGAAGTGTTCTTCCTGAACCTTGACTCTGCAGAGGGTCTGATGAAAACGATACTGAGCAGGGAGCCAGGGAGCCTGGAACCTAATTCAGCAGAGCCCCTGTGTATTACAACTTGGAGCTAGTTCACTGGTCTCTCTGAACCTCAGTTTCAGCATGTGTGAGAGGAGAGGACTGGGCCGCTGGCCCACAGTGTGAGGAGGCCATTATTGCTGTGAGTTTCTGCGGATCCCTCCCTGACTCCAGAGGGTGGGGTGGATGGAATGAGTGGGCACCCTGCAGCTTTTTACCGGTCCTGCTTTGCGGTCAGATCTGGGACGGAAGGCTCTGTTCCTAAGGGCTCTGTTCTAGGATTTTGTCATTCAAGCAATCCTTGAGCATCTACTACGTGCCAGACCCTGGAAGTCAAAGAGAAGCCACCAAGTCCTTCTCTAAAGGCTGCACTGTCCCGGGGCAGAGACTAGCACTCTTCCTGTGGCTCTCCTCCTCAGGCCGGAAACTCAGTGTCAGCAGCGATGCCCAACCACGGGCCTGCTTGCCCAATTCCTCACACCACATCCCCACTGCGCCTGCCTGTGGATGGCTGAACTGGAGACCCCAGTCCTCTTCCAGGGCAGTCATGGCATTGGTGGCTCCCTATTTGGATCCAGAGTTGTGAGGAGGGCAAAGGATCGATCCTGAGTAAATCACTGGGTCCCTAGAACAGCCTGCCCTCACCCAGCCCAGATTCAGGGCCTGCTCAGGAAAGTATAAAGTACTTCCAGCAGATCTCTTCTGCCTGCTCTCTCCTTAACCCCTGGGGTGGGTTTTCTTCTGGCCTTGTCTCTGGAGTCAGTGGGAATGGGGTGGTAGGAGGGATCTGGGCCTTTGTGAGAAGATTCGCTGTCTCGCTGTGACTACGCTGAGCACTGAGGACCCAGGTCAGGCCCTTGTCCTGGGCTCTGAAATGGTAGTGGGGAAAGGGCATGGTGGGTTCAGACAAGTAGGGGCCACCGATGGGTATGGGGGTGCAAGGGCAGGGTTCTGGCCTAGCCCTCGCCCACGGCCTCTTTCCATATTGCAGGAGCCTTCCTATGAAAGACCTTGCTGTAGACAGCGCCTCACCCGTGTATCAGGCTGTGATTAAGAACCAGAACAAGCCCGAAAACGAGGCTGATGAATGGGCCCGCCGCTCCTCCAACCTGCAGTCTCGCTCCTTCCGCATCCTGGCCCAGATGACAGGGACAGAATTTAGTAAGTGAGGGCTTGGAATGGGGCCAAAAGGGGAGATGCTGGGACGCCATGGCCAGTGGTAAGGTTCACAAAGCCTCCCCTCCAGCCCCACCCCCAACCCCCATCCTTGAAGATGAACTAGCTTTGATAGTCAGTGACCTGCTGAGTCTCTTCCGGGCCCTGCAGGTCAGGCAAATGTCCTCAGGCTTCCACTCAGCTCCCTGACCCCAACAGTGGACAAAAGCTTTGCCAGACTGCTTGTAGGCAAAAATGACTGTCCAGAACTGGGATATGAGGACCTGGCAGGCCCTCTGACCACTCCCTCCTCCTGCACCATTTCTTCAATGGCCCTTTCTCCCCTGACCTGCTGACCAGCACACCAACCTTTCCCTCCTACAGTTGATAGGCTAGGGCAGTAACTGTTCAGTCTCCAGTGGTGACTCAGTGCCCACAGAATTCTTCCTATGTCCCCGTGATTCCTCCTAACCAGCAACTTTCTACCCACAGTGCAAGACCCTGATGAAGAAGCTTTGCGACGGTCAAGGTAAGTGCCAGCATTCTGGCTCTGTGGCCTTGCCCCACCTAACCCCATCCCTTCCCAGGGCAGCCCCTAGGTCACATGACTCCTGGAGGAACTTTTTCAAGTTTATGTATTTGGAAATTCCTGGTCCCTAAAAGGCTCCAGCAGATGCTGGCTTGGAGCCAATCACCCCAGGTCAGTGAGGTGATGCCTGGAGCTGCATCTTACCTCCAGGTCCAGACTGCAGGAGTGAGGACTCTGGGCTCTCCTGGCTCTGCCCCAGGGCAGGGGGCAGGGCTGCTTTGGCCTTTGCTGGGCTGTTGAGAATGAGGGCATCTCTTCCTGTGAGGGCACCGGGCCAGCTGCCTTGCTCTACTCAGGGCCTGTCCCTGTGGCGTCTGAAGGCTGGGCACTAGGGAGCAGGCACAGACGACTGTTCTGGGTGTGGGTACTTGACCCCTGGACTCACCTGTCTAGACCCATGTTCAGATGTCAGTTCCATAAATTGCTGAAAACACAACAGTTACCACAAGGAAGGACAAGCCCTAGGTGTAAGTAAGGGCTTTTATCTCAGGGTGTGTTTCCCTGTCAGGGGTAGGCATGGAGTCTCAGCCACTGCCACCTGCAGCCTGTGAAGTGTTCTTGGCCTGGGGCCTGAGGGGTACACTGCCGCAGAACCCACAGGGACCTGCTAGGGCCTTCCATGGCGAGACAGGGAGTCTAGTATTATTGCGCTTACACTTCCTGTGGCAAAGGTGACTTGTGTGCTCCTCATGGGATAGATAAGTCTCTTTTTTCCAGAACATTTACATTTTTGTGGGAGGATCTGGGCCCTACTGGTATTTTTCTGCCCTGGCCCAGCCTAACCAGTGCATTGTGGCCAGAGGACTGTGCAGAGAAAGGGTCTCCTGGGTCAACTAGAATTGATGTGGATTTTATTTCTGAACCTGTATCTTTGCCAATCCAAATTACTCCCACTCTTGGCTGGGGTATCCAGTCCTAAAGTGCGGTCCTCCCAGGCCTGCCAGTGATGACATGTGGCTCAGTGCTGTTTCTTAACCTCTTGGTTTCTGCAGTGTGTCTATGCAGAGCTTGAAACCGGATGACTTGATTTAGCTCAGAAGTCAGTCCTCCGGCTATGTGTAGTGTGCCTGGGCTGTCTGCTCTCACCCCGCCCCCACTCCACTGCACCTTCGCCTTGTCTCTGTGTTTGTCCCTTTTGGAAGCCGCCCACAGAGATGACCCAGGGAAGCTAAGTGAAATTTCCCAAAGATTTAATAGGCTTTATATTGTACACCACTTGGCGAACAGTGCTAAAGTCCAAAGTTTCCTTTCATCAAAGAGCTAATGGGGGTTCGGAGTCCTGTCTTTCTAGCCCCCTATTCTCTGCCCCACCCCAGGGGTACTTCTGATCACCTCATGTTCCTCTGAGCAGTCACTCCAAGCTCACACCTCATTAACCGGATACCATTTAAATGTGAAGGTAGATCTTGGGGGGAGATAGATCACAAGGACACATGTCTTCTCGGGTTGCCCTATATTTGCAGACCATGAGCCCCCCGATTCTCTCCCTTCTCTTGACTTTAATTTCTGGAAGGTCTTCCTCATATCTCCCCAAATGCCCATCCTCCCCATGGCTCCAGGAGGAGGGCAGGTATTTTCATTTCACTGAATCACTGACTCTTGAGTAGCCTCCAGGCCCAAGCCTGGGGGCAAGGTGGAGAGTGCAGTGTGTAGAGCAGTTCAATTCTGTTTGTGATTCAAGCCTGAAGCAGTGACTATGGTCACTGGTCACAGCTGGGGGGCCAGCTTCACCTGAATGGCCCTTGGAGCAGATGGGAGCATGCTTGTCCCCACCCTGAGTCCAGGGTGGGCAGGGAGCTTGCTTTTCAGGTAGCTGAGTCACACTTGCATCTGCCTCCACTCCTGAGTCAGAAGATGCACCCCCAGACTTAGCTACCCATCTTGTTAACTGGGAACAGTCAAGGCTTTGTTCCCTTTCTCCTCCCAAATTAGCATCACTGACAGGGAGTGTGCAGGTCTCTCAGGAAGGCTGTGTCTCCTCTGGGGGCTTTACTGCATGCGGTTTCTGAGCAGCTTACTCCAGCAGAGCCTGAATTTGCTAGCAACCTGGTGTCTTCTCCTTCCCAGTGCTGTGTGGTGGGAAAGCCAGCAGAAATG
>PVIJ01022395.1:0-16259 GCA_004024925.1 Scalopus aquaticus
TGGGATTAGATGTCCCCTCTCTTCTCTTTACTCCGACTCTTCAGTTTATTTATAAGTCCAAAGCACCCCCAGGGTCGATTATATTGCGTAGGGTATCCGGTTCTCGTTGAGACAGCTCTCAAAGTTAGGGATATTTTTCTCCAAGAATCGATTTTTTGCAGGAGAGCCTGATCCTAGTGTCTGTTCGCCGCCATGTTTTTACATTTGAAAGCACTATAGAACTAAGAAGGAACAAAGGAATCTTAAAGTCAATACTTTGAAGAGAAGGACTGAATTTACCATCAATCTTCAGATTAAATTTGTTAAAGATTTATTTCATTTATTTACGCATATAAGAACTGGGGTAGAGGCCAGAGGTACAGGGAGTAAGAGGATTCACCAGAGACAGAGTGGAGAGCAGAACAGACAGATTGACCGAAATACATTGCTGAGGGGAGCAGCGAGCGAGGCAGGAGAGGTCTGCTGTGCCATGTGGGTCAGCTCCCTGGCTGGCGATAGTTTGATAGTGCTAAGACTTTAACCCCTGTGCCACTAGGGAGGCCCTTCAAATTAAAATACTTTAACTTTTATGGCCATGAAGTTCTTACCTCAATGGTCCACTATTTCGTACTTCACAGATACTGTTGGATGCCTTTAGGTCCCTTCCAGTCATCACTTCTAAGTCCCATTGAATGTGAATTTCATTTTCCTGAGTCCTACAGACTGCCCAATTATCAATTAAATAACAAAAAGGGAATTCACTGGAAACAGGAAAAAAAAAACAGCCAAACTCCATCTAAATTCCTAGTTCACCACGCTTTGAGATAAATAAAAAGATCACCATTTAAATCACAAGAAGTTGGAGTCTTATGCTATATAACAAGAGATAACTAAAGTAAAAAGTGAAGCCAGGAAGGTTAGTGCTTGGTTAAGAAATATTTAAAGCACAAGGTATGGACTTTGATAACAAAAAACTGATAGCAGCTAGAAGGTCTTTATGGAGTCTGTAAGTGAAGATTTAAGAGCTCAAAGAAATGGTTCTTCGAAGCTGAAGTTAAAGTGATTTGAGTTACCTAAAGCAGGGAAAGTTCTGCCACATCCTCTCATGGGTGATGTGGAAAATAGAAAATATACTGATATGAACAGCTCAATTCAGCTATGAATTCAGGTGGAATCTTGAAACTGCCAGTTTTTAGCAGTGTTTGCTCACATTCATAGAGATTTCTTTTTATTTAAACCATAAAATCAAATTTTATTTATGTTTTGCCAACATTACTGAGACACAATTGGTATGTAACATTTTGTAACTTTTGTAAGGTATAAGATACAACAATCAATATAGAAATTTATTGTGAAATTACCATAAGAGGTTTCTCAACACGTTCATCACCTTATACAATTATAATTTGTATGTGTGTGGTAAGAACACTTAAGATTTACTCTCTCTGTAACTTTCAAACATATAATACAATATTACTAATTACTGCCACCATGCTGGACATTAGATCCCAGAACTTATTCATTTTATCACTGCAAGTTTGTACCCTTTCACCATTTCCCTACTTCTCTAGTCCTGATTCCAGCAACCACCACACTCATTCTACGATTTTTTAAAAAAATTCCTTATATAATTGATATCATACATCTTTCTGTTTAACATTATGCCATCAAAGTCCTTCCATGTTGTTCAAATGGCATGATTTCCCTCTTTTAATGGCTGAATACTATTCCCTTGTGTGGTTTCACTCATCCTTCCATGAACTCTTACATTGTATTCATGTCCTGTCTATTGTGAGTATGGTGCAATGAACATAGGGAAGCACATACCACTTCAAGATGCTTATTTGACACCCTTACAGAAGGATAATTGTACATATGGCAGTTCTATTTAGAATGTTTTGAGGACACTACATATTGTTTCTGATAGTGGTTGAACAAATTTGCATTCCTATCAATAGTGTACTAGGCTTCCCTTTTTTCTACATCCTCACCAGAATTTTGTATGCCTATATTGGTAATAGTGATCCTAACAGACGTGAGGTAATATCTCATTGTGGTTTTGTTTTGCATTTCTCTAATGACTGGTGATATTGAGTACTTTTACATTTCTGATTTACTATTTGTATGTCTTCCTTAGAAAAATGCCTGTTTCAGTCTTTTGTCCACTTTTTAGTAGGTTTTTTCCCACTATTTATTGTGTAAGTCCATCAATATTTTAGACATTAACCCTTTATAAAATATATGCTTTGCAAATATTTTTTCCCATTCCATGGATTGCTTTTTCATTTGTTGATTGTTTCCTTGGATTCAGAACTTGGGATCCTGGTCTTCAAGCTGATGTCCATATGGGATGAGATCTAACTGGGAGACATGGGCTGCCATTTTACAAGTCTGACAACCTTACTGGAGAGATCAGCTCTATGCAGCTCTGTATAGAGAAGGAGAGGAACCCCAAAGAGCCCATTTTTAGTCATCCCTGCCAAGGCACCATTATATGAGTAAAGTCAACCTGTATCTTCCCTAAAAGCCCTCAATCAGCTGAATACCAGAGAGTGACCTCAATCCATGCCACATGGAACAAAATTGTTATAATCAAGTTCTGCCTAAAATTATATACAGTCAGATGCAGAACAGTGCATTACCATACAGTTTTGTATATAGATAGCTATATAGATAGATGCAGTTCTGTATATAGATAGCTATAGGTGTGTGTGAGAGCATAAAAAAATGTACATACACATATACATATATATACATTGATATACATTACATATACATAAAATAAACAAATGATTCATATACATAGTCAGATACTGACCCACCAGTTTCACATGTCACCCATGTACCACATTTTTTCACCTATAGACACATGCACAATGGACACATATCATTGAATACGCACCTAAATATGCTTATAGACACTCACGTGAGGTAGAACACAGACCTGAGTGTGCGATGAATACATACTGTGTATTTTCAGACACAGGCCTATGAATGACAGACACAGATATACGCCCATGTCTTTGGGAATCACGCTGTAATTCGTGGCAGCAAAACACACTGAGCCTTTGTTTCATCAGTTCATTGAAAATGTGAATCAAATGTAATGAAGAGAAGTCCCTTTTTAAATGAGAAAACCAAAAAGGCAAAATTTATTTATAGTCTTTGGAGAGGTTTAAATTTTTTATTAAGACTTTACGGAATGTGTCTTTTATGGTAAGGGAAAAAAGAAATTAAAAAATATGCTCAAAATAAATATGGGAACCATGAAATAAAATATATTTTATGGGTAGTTTTCAAACTTTCCAAAATGACTATGTTTATCAGGAATAATAAATAATTAGAAATGTCACGGAACCTTAAAAATATAAATTAATTAGAGGAGACTAACTCTACTACTTAAAAATACACATTTAAAATTCCTAATCAATTTTTTTAATTTTAAGTTAAAAAAATCCTTACCACTGAAATAGAATGTTAGTAGTAGGAGAACAAATCAAAGTAGGAGGAGGAAGGAAAGGAAGAGGAGGAGGAGGAGAACAGCATGATAGAATGGTTAAGTGGGATTTCCCTGGGACACTTTTTTTATAAGTACACAAATTCCATTCATGAGAATTCTATCTTTATGACCTAATCACTTCCCCAGACTCCCACCTGCAAATATCACCATATTATGAAGGATGTAACTTATGAATTTGAGGGAACACAAACATTCAGTTTGTGTTCAAAACTGGAGGACTTAATTTTATAAACTGATATAATAAAATGTTTCAGTATTATTTATTGAATGGTATTATTTGTAAAGACTTTAATAAATCTCCAAGTAATAATAATAGGAATAAAAATCAGTATATAAAGTCTTAGACAGTGATTTTTCATGGAAAAGGCCAGTTCCCCCAAAGCTTAACCTTCAGAAACTCATATTAAATGAGAGTCAGTTCCTGAGTTTCTTGACCACAAGCTTCCTACCATATTAAAGCAAATAAAATTGTGTTTTGAGTCTGATTCTGTTAGAGAAAGAAAGGATATTATGAATAATATCTATTAAAACTATATATTTTCACTTCTTTATTGCCTCATTCCACTAATAAATAAGGTAAGAATGTCATATATTGTCCACACTTGATAATGGTGTCATCTGAAATATATGGTATCAAATTCTAATTTACATATTTGAAGGGCATGGATTATGGATTATATTAATTTTATATACGGAAAGCAGGACCTGAATTTTTATAGAAGGCTATGAAATACTAAAAAAAAAAAAAGAGATGTGGATATTGAAAAAAATAGCTGAGGTAGTATCAGATACTCTATTGATATCTATAAAGATTAACAGATCTTCTTAATGAAAATGTAACACCAAGCAAAGCTTTTCCACTTGAGATAGTATGATTTCCCAACTGGGAAAACAAGTAAAATTTAGTTATTGTTCTGCACATTTGCTCGCTCATTCACATTCTTCTTATATACTTAGCCTTCTTATAGTTACTATTAGAAACTCTAAAGCATCATTCCTCTTCAACTTAATGTGCTAACCAATAAAAACAAAAGTTATTATATTTAAAATATCTTGAAAATAAAAAAATGAGATACAGACTTCAAATATTAATATGGGATGATTTTGTGGGGAGGAAAGAACAAAGATTTATGTCTTATTTTTCTGATAGCAACACTGTTAATTATAAGAAATATTATTTTCAAAAGAATGAGAAAATCTTCCACTATCTAAAATAAAATTACAATTTGAACTATAGCATAACTCATCTCAAAACATAAGTCCATAATCTCAAAGATACACTTCATATTCAAAAACTGAATATATTCCCAAATATTATGAAATCCTTAGAGATATTTTAAACAATAATTTTTAAGAAATTATGAAAATCTTTATAGTAAATTTGAAAATATTCACATAATGTCTTTCATTATGTCCAAAATATAAAACCTTAGGAGAAATTTGCTGAAATTAAATACTTACAATGAAGAGTTCTCTTCATTGAAAATAGGTGATATGTTTCTCTGCCAATTCATTTTCTTTTTATGGTCCAGAGCTTTTTCATAGCATTTTTCATCTCTCCATTTCTCAGAGTATAGATTAGGGGGTTTAACATAGGAGTGATAACGGTGTAAAACACAGTCAAGGATTTATCAATGGGTAAAGTAGAAGGTGGTCTCACGTACATAAAAATACAGGGTACAAAGAAGAGAACCACTACAGTAATGTGGGAACCACAGGTCGATAAGGCTTTACGTCTTCCTTCCTGACTAAGATTTTTCAGGGAGTGAAGAATGACCCCATAGGAGATGAGTAAGAGCATAAAGATGCCCACACAAATTGTCCCATCATTGGCAATCACTGTGAGGCCAATAATATAGGTGTCCTTACAGGCAAGTTTTAGTAAAGGGTACATGTCACAGATGAAGTGGTCAATGACATTGGGACCACAGAAGGGAAGGTTGTAAACAGAGAGCAGTTTAACTACGGCATGCAGAAATCCTCCAACACAGGCCACCAACAGCAGCAGGGCACACACCCGTTTATTCATGATGGTCAAATAATGCAAGGGTTTGCAGATGGCCACATAGCGATCATAGGCCATGACCACCAAGAGCAAAATCTCAGCACCACCGAATAAGTGCCCTATAAAAAGCTGGGTCATGCATGCTTGGAAGGAAATGGTTTTCTTCTCGTAGAGTAAGTCTATGATCATATTTGGGGTGACTGTAGTAGAATACACAGCATCCATAAAGGATAAATAGCCAAGAAAAAAGTACATAGGAACATCCAGGGCTGGGCTGACCACCACAGTGATGACAATGAGTAGGTTGCCTACCATTGTCACAATGTAAATGAGCAAGAACACAACAAATAATACTCTCTGACCCTGGAGGCTCTGAGTAAGTCCCATGAGAATAAACTCAGTCACATTGTTCCTTTGTTCCATAGGTTCTTCTGTATATCTTATTTCAGATTCAGGACAAAATTACCTGGAAATAGAATGATTACTATAGACTACTGAGATTTCAAGTTAATATGTTTGTATTCCACAAAAAGGAGTTAGGACTGAGTATATGTCTGTATGTGTAGAAGAACACAAAGCTATTTAAAAAAAAAACAACAACAGGGCCTCCCTGGTGGCGCAGCGGTTAAACGCTGTGCTTTGGAGCTGTCGGCAGCGGCGACGCGAGTTCGAAGCCCAGCCGGGGAGAATCCCACATGGCGCGGCAGACCTCTCCTGCCTTGCCCGCTGCTCCCCTCAGCAGTGTATTTCTGATCTGCCTGTTCTGCTACCCGCTCTGCCTCTGGTGAACCCTCTCGCCGCCCCACGCCTCTGGCCTGTACCCCAGCTTGTATGTATAAATAAAAAAAAAAAAAGTAAAAAAAAGAGATTAAAAAAAAACAAAACAACAACAACAACAACAAAAAAAAACCACGGTCCCTAAAATTAGTAATCTTCCAGATGATTGGAGAGACAATGATTACAATTATAGAAAAGGACATATTATTAAGTAAATGAGTTAACACACTAACTCTCCTTCTGTGAGCTAACTGTATTGATACATATTCCTAGTCCCTTATACATAAATAAAAACTGACCAAAATTTTTAAAAAACTTAAGCAAAATTTACTTTATTTTTACTTTACAGTTAGTAAAGAAGATGATTTTCTGCATTCTAGGGGTACAAGAGTCTTTGTTTACACTTAAGCTTAATTTTAAAAATATTAAAATTAGAGGAAGTAAATTTATTCTGAAACTTTATAGTATGAAAATGTCCAAATGAACATTTTACAGTTGAGCGAACCCTAATATATTTAGGGAATCACAATGAATCCCTAATAGAACTGATGATCAGAATCACAGAGGACAACTTTTTAAAGACTGTGAAATCCCAAGCCACCAACCTCTACTGTAAAATGTAAAACATAGTTCAGATCCTTATGTATTAATATACTTCCTGGGTTACCGGCATAATGAGGCAGTCATTCACTCCACATCCTGCACTGCAGTAATTCTCCCTTGTCCTTCATACGTTGATAGCAACACAGAGAGCAAGACAACAGAAGCACCACCACCGGCCTGGAACTGTCTCCAGGTGACCAACTCTTTCCATGCTGGCAGGAAGTCTGATTCATTTTAGCCTCTGAGGGAAAACTTACCTTTTAAATGACTGGGATTTTCAAAATGAATACGAATGTCCTAACACCTAAAGGAGTCTGAACAAAGAGACACAAAATCTTCATTGTTGGAAAATTTTGTCTAATAAAAACATTTAAATCAGTATTTTGTGGTTAGAAATAAAAATTAACTTTGTGGGAGAGAAAACTGTGACTTGTCCACATAAATATTTTGCAGTTCGTGTTCTTTCTTCATAAGGAGTAGTTGAACTTTGGGATGCCCAAAGGAGAGATTATAAGCTCAAGTAGCATACATACATAATTATGTTTTGAATTCATCATTCAAATGATGACCAAGCCAGACATGAGAAGACTGACACAAATTCTGTCTGAGAAAAGGGCTAAGGACTATAAACACTCTGTCCACATTTGAACTACAGCACATCTTGTTGAGTCACTTCATTGGCTCATCTCCAAAGACAATTCTTCCCTAATTAAATACATTGGGACCTAATCATAATTTTAAAGGTAGATTCTGTATCTCCAGAGATGCCACCAGGAAAATTATCACAGGACTGACAGACCATGTTCTCTCTAGGGGGGAGGGTTGGAGAAGGGAGAAGAGGGAGAAGGGTAATAACCACAAAAGAAAAACTTGAGATCAAACCACCAAAAGGGGGAGTCCACTGAATAGAAATGAAACATATGAAAACATTCTTGTTTAAATCATAACTTAATGGCACTTAACTAGCAATTAATAAAAATTATATAAATTTCCTCATTCACAAATTAAGGAACACAAATCTAAACTACCCATGAAATAAGCAGATGAAATAACAACGGATAATATTAAAAATAGATATTCAACAGAAAGACAATTATTGCAGCTATAGGAGAGAAATGTATAGTTTTCGTTGCAACTATAGAAAACAAGAAATATTAAAATAAATCAACTAGGCTTTTATCTAATGAACCGAGAAAGGAAAACTAAAAGTCATAACTAAATGTCAGGTTTTGTTCTTAAAGGTCCACATTGTTCACTGACAGTTTTAAGAATTTTCCATTGAGAAGCCTCTGGAAAATATAGGACTGTGTGTGACTTTATAGAAAACAATAATTCTGGGTCTCACATTATGTTAAGAATGAGAGCTTTCTGTTATTTCAAGTACACAGAGGACAGAAATTGATGTAGGAATAAATAATAAAATCTTAGGCACTGAGAATTCAGTGGGTTATTGGGCAGTATTCATTCTTTTTATTTAGCATGTGAAGTAACTGAGATGCAGGAAAAAGAAAGAAACATTCTCAAAATTGTATGATCACATTATCTTCCCCTACATGGAACAGTTGATATTATCCATGTTAGAAATTCCAACAAGAAGCTTTGTTTTGTTTGCCTAATTGAGCTGTATAATTACTTAATCTCATTCTTTTCCCTGTTAAGATTTGCCTTGAGAAATGAAGGTGTTGAATGATCATAACCAAATATCTCCTTTGATTCTGTCTTACAATTTTTTCCGGTTTAATGGAAAATCACAAAACATTAATAATGGTAAGATTTATGTGTTTCCATTTTCCACACAGATTTAGCCTTTCTCTCCACCTTATACCCAAACCAAACAAGCAAATTCAGCGAGGATGTAATAAAACTCACAACCAGCATTTGTCCAACCTCCTTGGTGGCTCCAAACTGTGGTGCTGTATTTAGCTCACCAACTGTCCCTGATAGCAGTGAGCAAGGACCTAATTTGGAAGTGGATGTCTCTTGAAGAGCACATGTGGGCTAGATATATACACAGGGCTTGGCTCACTGTGATAGCCTTGGGTCAATATTCTTTCATTTTTCAGTCAGTTTTCCTGACTGAAGCCACTGTGGCATCTGCCACCCATGAATGAGTGAGCATTAGTTTACAATCTATTTGGAAAGAGTTGAGTATTTCTCTTTCCCAGAGAATATTATCCTTAAAATGGTCTCAGATCTCTCAGAAAAAGGTCATGTGAATCTATTTGTGGTGATATCATGAACTAACTATTCCTGTATACCTGATGATTTCTTCATTCAAAAAGCTCTGGATTTGGAAACTACTCACATTTGGTGATTCCGTTCAAGCCACCAGGCTCACTAAATCTAGGCTATATTTTATCATCATCATCACATTAGTCTGCTTGAGCTGCCTTAACAATGAACTACAGGCTGGGTTACCTGGACAGATATCTATTTTGCTACAGTTCTGTAGGCTGGGCGTCTAAGACTAAGGTGTCACTAGGATTGGTTTCTAGTGAGACTTTCTTTCTGGTATGGTCTGCAAGCCAGAAAAACTTTAATGTAATCTTATATTATAGTGTCCATCTCCAAAATGTTACAGAAAACAGTAAAGACACCAACTTATCACTAAATCAAGAACATCGACTTTCAGAGAATCAGAAAGTTTTTGTGATACAAAAGTAAAGCAATCATGTGTGGAATGTGAAGAAACAAAACAAAGGGACAAAGGTAAACCAAAACAAAACCTAGAAATTTGCACAATTGAGGCTTTCAGTGGAGGAGAGTGGGAGATGGGAAGCAAAGGGAAAGAGGAGCCCCATGGACTATGGTGGAGGATTATGACATCTTGGTGGTAAGTGTCTTAAAAGGAACCTACATGTGCAGAGATCTGAACCCATACTTACGAATCATATACTGTTGTCAAGTTATGTCAATAAAAGTATGTCAATATAATGAAAGATTATGCAAATTTAAAATAATAAAACAATTGAAAAATCTGTTCTCAATAGTTAATGTTCATTCTTTTTAAAAACATTTTTAATGTGTACTCAGAAAGTTAATGTAAAGTTGGCAGAATCTGGGGCTCCACTAGCTACAAATGACTTAAATTCTATTTCAACTTTTGGATAAGGCCAAATGATCTAGTAGTACAAATGTGGTTACATCACTTAAGGTTCTGATCCAAACTTGATTAGAATATACAAGATTATCCACATGCTACCATCACAGCACAAAGTGAACAAACTTCATGTCTCATTGGTTTAGCTTCAGCTGTGAAAATACGCTAAGTAATAAAATTAATTTGACTGACATTTATTATTACTACTACATTTATATATTTTAAGCTGAAAGAATTTTTAATTTTTTAATTTCAATTCTTTGAACTAAATATGAACAAGCTCTATGATGTCATATTTTTATGAAAAAAGGAATTACCATGGCCCACAAATAAGAATATGACAAAATGAAAATAATTATGATCATTAAATAATCTTAGCATGGTATAGTTACATATATAAGGATTACACCTATACAACTGTCTATACAACTCCAAGGGATATAACATATTCCACTTAGATAAACATTATATGATTTAATTTTATCATAAATAAAAATGACACATAGAAGGTGATTTTTTTAAATGTAGTCACTGATTGTGAAAGCATTATTTAATTCTATGAAAGAATCAAGATTGTGACCTTCAGGAGAGCCACACCCCTCTACCAGCTAATGTCACATTTTTATTCCAAAGTTTCCTCATGGCATTTTTCATTTCTGCATTTCTCAAAGTATAGATTAAGGGGTTCAACATGGGAGTTAAGAAAGTGAAAAACACAGTCATAAGTTTATCAATGGGAAAAGTGGAATTGGGCCTTTCATACAGGAAGATACAGGGAATGAAGAATAAAAAGACCACAGTCATATGGGATGCACATGTATAGAGAGCTTTGTGTTTCCCTTCTAAACCATGAGACTTCAACAAACGTAATATGACTCCATAAGACACTAGAAGAATGAAAAAGATGACAGTGCAAATTAAACCTCCATTAGCTATCAGTGAGATTCCAACAAGGTAGGTGTTAGTGCAAGCAAGTTTCAATAAGGGGTACACATCACACACAAAGCTGTCGATGACATTGGGGCCACAGTAAGGGAGCTGATAGATGAACACAAACTGCACCATTGAGTGCAGGAAGCCTCCAGTCCAGACCACCAGCAGCATGAGAACACAGACCTGCCGGTTCATGATGACCAAGTAATGAAGAGGTTTACAGATGGCTACGTATCGGTCATAGGCCATCACCACCAGAAGGATGACTTCAGCACCAGCAAACAAATGTTCTATAAAGACCTGACGCATACAAGCCTTGAAGGAAATGGTCTTTTTCTGATAGATCAAGTCCACAATCATTTTGGGAGCAATGACAGTAGAGTAGACAGTATCGATAAAGGATAAATAAGCCAGGAAAAAGAACATGGGGGATCCCAGTGACTGGCTGGCCCTCACAGTCACCACGATAAGCATATTTCCCACCACTGTCACAATGTAGATGAGCAAAAATGCGACAAATAGGACTTTTTGCCCCTCAGGGTTCTGGGTGAGTCCCAGGAGGACAAATTCAGTCACATTGTTCCTTTGTTTCATTGGTTCTTCTGGATATCTTATTTCAGAATTCAGGACATTACCTGTAAATAAAATGATTACTAGAACCTCCCTGAGATTTCAAAATAAGATAT
Organism: Scalopus aquaticus; assembly: GCA_004024925.1. Classification (NCBI taxonomy): domain Eukaryota; kingdom Metazoa; phylum Chordata; class Mammalia; order Eulipotyphla; family Talpidae; genus Scalopus; species Scalopus aquaticus. The sequence continues at coordinate 11,604 of PVIJ01022395.1, forward strand.
TTGTTGATTCAACAAGGAAGAGTTAGGACTGAGCATATTTTAGAATGTGTAGAAGAATACAAGCTATTTATAAACAACGTGGCCCTTGACCTCAATATCTTCCAGATAATTGGAGGGACAGATGATTATAAATAATTATACAAGAAGACATGTTATTAAATAAATGAGTTACCACAAATACTGTCCTTCTGGAAAATAATAAAATTGCGTGCATTTGTTAATACCTTATACAGGAATAAAAACTGATCAAAAGTTTTAAAAAAGCTTATGCAAGATTTACTTTATATTTATTTGCAGTTAATAAAGTAGATGACATTCTACACTCTGAGGGTAGAAGAATATTCTTAACTAATCATTGAAATTTTACAGAGCCATGAATAAAAAGTTCAACATTTTTAAAGATATGGGAATAGATAGATTGAAGTGAATAGGCAAAAGTAGTTTGGTGAAAATAATGACATTCTAAAAAACATTCACAGAGTTAATATCTAAGACAAAGTTCTAAGAAATTAACAAATAAAAGACAAACTAAAGGCAAAGTAGGAAAATCATGTAAACATGCAAATTTTTTAAAATAGTACATTCAAATAACCAGTAAACACATAAGATGCTGAAATTTATCTCTAAAGAGAGAAGTAGAAATTGAAGTTACAATTGCTTACTAAACAAAGCATTACCTTGTGTTCTCAAAAGTTACTTAACCCAATTTCCGTATGTTACAACAATCTTTAAGCTTTAAATATTTTGCCATTCATGTTTTACACAAAAATAATGAAATAGCCTTTTCAGTGTTTTGTTTACAAATAATAATGGTCTTTCTTCACAAGGCATAAGAACTTTGGTTTGCACAAAGGAAAAATTATAAGTTCAAGTAGCATACACAATTACGTTTTGAATTCATCATTCAAATGCTACCAAGTCAATCATGAGAAGACTGATAAAAATTCTTTTTGAGAAAAGGGCAAAGGTCTGTAAACACTGTCCACATTTGAACTACAGCACATATTGTTGAGTCATTCCACTGGCTCCTCTCCAAGGACAATTCTTCACTAATTAAATACTTTGGGACTTAACATTTCTGAAAGTAAGTTCTGCATCTCCAGAGATGCCACCAGGAAAATCATCATAGGACTGACAAAACCATGTCCTCTGTTGGGGAATATCACAAAAGAAAAACTTGAGATCAAACCACCAAAAGGAGAAGTCCAGTGCACAGAAATGAAATACGTAATAACGCTCATTTAAATGATAACTTTCAAAATAGGCAAATCTGTTTCAACTGTCATTACAGCTGACATCTGAAGTAACTTTCAGGAGATGATGAAAGTTAATATAAGAACAACTCATTCAAAATTTCATTTGAATGCAAATAAAGCAAATTTATTCCATAAACTCAACAATCTTGAGTTTGTCATATAGTTAAAATAGGCAAGTTGACAGTGTCTGATTTAGAGTTCAAGGGAGAAAGAGCAAAAGGTGATGGGACAATTTCATTTATTTCAAAGGAATCATGGCATATTCACCAAAATATACAACATTCTATGTCACAAAACAGGTTCCAGTGGTTTTCAAAGGACTTAATAGTTATCTGATGAGAATGGCATTCAACTAGCAATTAATAAAATTTATACAAATACACATTCCCCATCCATAGAGAACATTATAGAAGGGGAAGATTTAACAAAAGACATAAATGATAGAATAAAATTAATGGAAAATAGAGAAAATACATAAACTTAGAAATGGATTCTTTGAAAAGATTAGTAAAATTTATAAACTCCTAGTAAAATTTATAAACTCCTAGAAAGAATAAGAGAGAAACAATCAAGAACAAATTAGTCATCATCACTGCAGGTTTCATAAATCTTAAAAATATAATGAAAGGGGGGGGGCCTCCCTGGTGGCACAACCGGTTGAGTCTCAGCACTGTGAGGCTGTCCACAACCACTGCAGTGCAGGTTCAATTCCCTACCAGGAGCATCCCACATGGTGCAGCAGACCTCTCCTGCCTTGCCCGCTGCTCCCCTCAGCAGTGTATTTTGGTGGATCTGCCTGTTCTGCTCCCCATTCTGTCTCTGGTGAGTCCTCTCACCACCCTGCATTTCTGGCCTGCACCCCAGCTCTTGCACACACGAATAGATAAATCTTTTTTTAAAAGATAATAAAAGGATATTATAAATGAATTTATAATAATGTACTTACCAACTAGAGGAAGCAGACCTCTTCTAAGAAAAATACAATTTTTAAACACATACCAAAAAATAATTATAAGCATAATACCTGTAAGTCGATAATTTCTTTAAAAGCCTTTCTTTATCTAAACAAAATTTCATTCTCTTGTAACTTTATCCATACATTCTATGCAACAATTAATCAGAAAACAGTATAAATTATGCACAAACACTTTAAGGAATTGGAGATAATAAAGATACTTCTCCTCATGCTATGCACACAATATAATCTTTATGCCAGCATGAAACATGGACACCACAAGAAAAATAATCAGATCAATATCTCAAACATAAACCAACATTCCTGAACACAATTTTTTAGCAAAGCAAATGCAGCCATATATGAAAAGGTAACTTATCATGAGCAATTAGGTGTTTTTTTTAAGATTTATTTATTTATGCATACAAGCTGGGATACAGGCCTGAGGCGTGGGGTGGCGAGAGGGTTCACCAGAGACACAGTGGAGAGCAGAACAGGCAGATTAATGGAAATACACTGCTGAGGGGAGCAGCGGGCAAGGCAGGAGAGGTCTGCCGCGCCATGCGGGAATCTCCCTAGCCCAGCATCGAACTCACGTTGCTGCTACTGACAGCTCCACAGCGTAGCGTTTAACCACTGCGCCACCAGGGAGGTCCAGCAATTAGGTTTTATCGTAAGAATGAAACGACAAAAGACTCAAAATAACCAAAGCAATCCTGACAAAACTGTAGAAGAATGGACATGTTGCACTTCCAGGCTTCAAATAATTCTATGAAGATATAATAATCAAAATAATATTGCATTTGGAGCAAACACAAACATGCAGATTAATAAATAGAATTGAGATCCCAGAAATAAACCCACACCTACATGGATGGTCAATTTATGACAAGGGAGCCAAAAAGATACAATGGAATAGAAAATCTCTTCAAAAAATTGTTCATAACCAGCCACATGCAAAAGAATAAAGCTAGACCACTGGCTGACACCATCTACAAAAGTCAAATGCATTAAAGATTTGGATGTGAGACCTGAAAGCACAAATTGCATAAAAGATAACAGAGGCAGACGTCATCAACATGGCGGTAAAGGGAAGCTAGTATCATCTCTCCCAAAAGAAAATCCGCCGATAAAGTGACAGCAGCCAAACCCAGAGAAGATCCAGAAACGCTACATAAATCTAACACCCTCATGGGTGAGTAGAACTTGGAAAGACGCTAAAAAGACTGACTAAGGAGAAGAAAGAACCACCAGATCCCCTCTCCCCTCCCCTCAACACAAAACCGGACCAGGAGACCAAGACCAGGAGGAAACCCAGGAAAAAAAAAAAAAGGTGGGCAGAGGCGTTTTCCCGGGCATGGCAGAGTGATAAAACCCGAGACTGACACCAGCAGTCCCTCCAGGTAGCAACAGAGCCCTGGAAAGGGCAGAGTGCACTGGAGAAGTTGGTGGGACAAGGGACAAAGCCCCGGGCAGCCACGGTGTGGCCCCTCCCCCCACCTCCATTACAGAGCCAGCACTCTAGCTCCTCTCTGGAATGGAACTCTGGGGTAGTGGTCTACCCACCCCTTCAGTGACACTATTGGTAGCTAACCACTGGAGGAAACGCGGGGGAAAAAAGAAACTCCCAGCTACACGTGCGGGAGAAACAGGACTTGGACCGCACGCCATAGGATCTTTCTGTCCTGTCCCGTGCAAGAGAGCGAGAGCTCCCGAGGCAGTTCCATTGTGCCGCTTGCAGAGAATTGCCGCGGGGGACGGTCAGCTTCATAACCCACAGATAGAGACGGTGGGCTAGGCTGCCGCAGCTTCCCTCCAGGCGACAGAGGGGGCGGAGCAGGGGCCCCTCTCGGTTGGCACTTCCCGCTCTGACCGGCGCGGAACAGGGAGCTAGGTCAGGGCAACCTCAAGGTGTGCGCGCCCCGCACCGCCATGCCCCCGCCCTCCCGCCGAGCAACACAGCAAACAGCCGCGCTTCCGCTCTCCGGCTGCATCCCCGCCCCACAGCTGCTTCCACCGCAGGTGCCCCAGCCCTCCAGTCTCTTGTGCACCTGACGCCACCACGCCCCCACCCTCCGGTACACGCCCCCACCCTCCGGTCCCTCTAGGCACACGCACCTTGCCGCTGCAGTCAGCAGCGCGCCCACCCTGCGCTGACCTCCAGTCGTGCTTGCACCACTGCACGCCCACCCCACAACTGCAGACGCGCCTGGTGCCGTCGCCGCTGACGCCCTCCAGCCAAGCGTGCCTCCACTCGCCTTCACCCTCCAGCAGTGCACGCCCAGCCGCCAAGCTCCAGGTGCATACCCCCGTGGTGCCACCCCCCTCAAGTCGCTCACGCAACCGCTGCCGCCCCCCAGCCACCCACGCCAAGCTCCCGCAGCCTCCCAGGCGCATGAGAGGCGATAAGGCCTGCAAAAACACGGCAGAGCTTGGAACAGCTGG
>PVIJ01022396.1:0-16258 GCA_004024925.1 Scalopus aquaticus
CCCCTTGCCTTCCTATTCTCTCCCTCTTCCCTCCTTCTCCCTCCCCCTGCCCCTGGGACCCTGGCTTTATATTCTCTTTGAGGGTGCCCCAACCATAGTCTGATTGGCGCCACTGACTTGTGGGGGAGCAGGAAATAAACTTGTTACATAAAAGGTCAACTACCACAACAGACTTGGTGGAGCAGCAGGGTAAAAGACCACCACTGCTCCTGCTGGCTCCCACTGCTGAGGCAGCTGGGTTCCCCAAGTAAGCACCTTAATTGACTTTTTCTGTCCCTTGTCCTAGCCAAAAAATTCAAGATCGTTTCTAAAGCCATGTGAGGGCTTACTGAGACTCTCACGCTCTCACCTGTATACCAGAAATGTATATGGTATTAAGTTTCTCTGATTTCTCTTGCTTTTATCAGTCTATCTACTGCTTACTTAAAAAGAACTCTAGTGTATGGAATTGTTTCATTTGTAACTCTGTAATTTGAACTGGAATCCTAAGTGTAAGGTCCAGTGATAGAAGAGGCAAGGAAGCAGAGGGGAATGTAAGATAAAGAGGCCTTTATTAGCAACTCCCTAGCAAGGTTCACAGATCCCAGGCTGGGGTGCATCCCACAACCAGGGGGGCGGGTTTTTATACAGGGTGAAGGAATTCCAAGGGTGGGGGCAGCTCCATTTGGAGCTGGTGGCCTTGCAGGTGCTTTCTGGCTGCTGCGGCGGCCCATCTGGGTAGTGGGGACATGAGTTTCTTTCCAAGGTTACACATCTTCGCCGAGATTCTTCACAGCACCCTTATTGTTGGGGAGGGGCGGGTTGAGCCTAACACTAAGAAAAATTAAAGATAAAATTGGTATCTCTATCTTAAATCTGTTCCTTTTATCATTAATTAAATAGTGGTGTATTTCTCCTATAAAATTAAAGGTCTACTGAGTTTAGTAATGAGGATTTGTTGACTACTTACTGAGCTTTCGGGTTCACATTTGCTGCTTATTGTAAGAAAACTAAATCTTAATGTCATTGCACCTTTATGTTGATGTTTGAATTGTCCAGTACAGAGGAATGACAGCATAACAGCTCTTACAATGTCTTACAATCTAAAGATTAAAAGCGGGCCTCCCGGCTGGCGCAACACATTAATTAAGTCTCAGCACTGTGAAGCTATCCAGAGCCACTGAGGCACACGTTCAATCCCCAAGCAGAGAGCCTCCCACATGGTGCAGCATATCTCCTGCCTTCCCCGCTGCTCCCCTCAGCAGTGTACTTCAGTAGATCTGCCTGTTCTGCTCCCCACTTTGTCTCTGGTGAACCCTTTCACCACCCCACACCTCTGGCCTACACCCCAGCTCTTGTATGCATAAATAAATAAATCTTTAAAAAAATATATTAAAAGCTAGGGTGGGGCCTCCCTAGTGGCGCAGCGGCTGAGCGCCGCACTGTGGAGCTGTCAGCAGCACGCGATGCGAGTTCGACGCCCGGCCTGGGAGAATCCCACATGGTGCAGCAGACCTCTCCTGCCTCACCCGCTGCTCCCCTCAGCAGTGTATTTCTGTTCTGCCTGTTTTGCTCCCCACTCTGTATCTGGTGAACCCTCTCACCGCCCCACGCCTCTGGCCTGTACCCCAGCTTGTATGTATAAATAAATAAATCTGAAAAAAAAAAATAAAAGCTAGGATGTCCTAACTCTGTAAACTTAGGTGTGTTAAGGAAAATACTTGAAATGGATATGTTGAAGTTCTTGAGAAAAATTGAGTGTCAAAATGGTTGTGTTTGAAAAGAAATGGTATAAAAACAGGAAGGCAAAGGAAGTGTTGAAGGTCAGAGAGAGGTATCTTAGGAAAAATGTCATGTGCTTGAATGCCTTTCTATAGAAATACTTAAATTTAATATCAGTAGTGTACTTATGAAAAACCAAACTTTAATTTCTTTTTCATCGGCAATAAAGACTCAAGTATTTTAAAATTGCTTTTACTAGTTTTTGGTGACAAATGAAAGACTGTTTAGGTAATCTAAACTCTTGGTTTACATTTACCCTCAGGCTTGGTTAACTGAAAAAATTTGGTCCGTCACTGTGTTGTGCATTGGAAAAAGATGGATCTACTTTTATACACCTCTAGTTATCACTCTGGGTAATTAAGTGTTGTTTTATAAAAGTCTGTCTATGATTGTTAAGCCTGTGACAAAACTTTGATGATACCAAATTTCAAAAATAATAAAGTTTTTGATCAGTAAAAAAGACTCAGATGTCTTAGAAGGTCTCTTTATGAATTATTTTCCTTGTAGAAAAATATTGAAACACATTGGGCCAATCTAGCTATACTATAACTTCATAGAGAAAACATTGTCCTTGAGGAAAAAAATGATCACACCTTTTCAGCATATGTATGAATTGGTAAAAGTGTTCTCAAATGTATGATAGGGCTTCTTTGGTGGCGCAGGGGTTACGCCAGTGCTATCAAGCTATGGGCAGCTACTGTGGCATGAGTTCGCCAGTCCAGGGAGCTAACCCCTTGGCAGAGCAGACTTCTCCTGTCTTGCCAGCTGCTCCCCTCAGTAGTATATTTCAGTAGATCTGCCTGTTCTATCTCTAATGAATCTTCTCAACATCCCCACTCCCCCCCTGCACTGCTGCCTACACCCAGTTCTTATATGCACAAAAATAAAACCTTTTTTAAAATAAATAAAATTTATGAGATTCTTAAAACTAGTATGTTCTGGTATATTATTGGTCAATTCCAATTATTCTGAAATATATATGTTACAAAATTGAGTAAGCATCCTTGTCTTTTGCTTTATACTATAATTTTAGGGTATGCTCATTTTCAAGTTTTTGTTATTTTCTAAGGCTTACTTGCTGAGCTTTGTCTCCAAAAAAAAAATCACAAAAAAGACTCACAGTATAGCTATGCTTTTGAACTGACAGGAACTACTGACTATAGAAAAATCGGATTTATAAAAATTACCAACAGAAGATTTAGACTTACTACATGGGACAGCATCCAGCGAGAGGATTTGTATAATATTTAATTTTTTTTTTTTTTTTGGTTAAAAACTGGTTTTTAATTGTTTTGTTTTTTATATCTACAAACCTTGTCTTGAAACTGGGCAGTGGCTTTAGCAGTGGCAATTTGTTTATGAGCAAATTGGAACATTTGCTCTCTCATCCCCCCAAACACTTGGAGGCAATATTTTTTTTAAGATTTATTTATTTATGCATACAAGCTTGGGTGTAGGCCAGAGGGGTTGGGTGGTGAGAGGATTCACCAGAGACAGAGTGGGGAGCAGAACAGGCAAATTGACCGAAATAAACTGCTGAGGGGAGCAGCAGGTGAGGCAGGCGAGGTCTGCTATGCCATGTGAGAATCTCCCCAGCCAGGAATCAAACTGCAGCAGTAGCTGCGGACAGTTCGATAGCGCTGCACTTAACCCATTGCACCACTAGGGAGGGCCTTGTAGGCAATATTTGTACTTCGGAAGAATATGTCTATCTTTGCATAATCTCAGTAGGGAATTTTATTTATATCTCAAACTAGAAATTGGAAAAATGTTTTGTTACAAGGCTTTTGATTAAAAGGCTTCTGGGGGCCTCCCTGGTCGCGCTATGGGTTAAGTGCAGCACTATGAAGCTATCCAGAGCCACTGCAGCACGAGTTCCCACATGGCACAGCAGACCTCTCCTGCCTTGCTTGCTGCCCTCCCTCAGCAGTGTATTTCAGTCAATCTGCCTGTTCTGCTTCCCACTCTGTCTATTGTGAATCCTCTCACCACCCCACACCTCTGGCCTGTACCCCAGCTTGTATGCATAAATAAATAAATGTTTTTTAAAAAATTTTTTTTAAATAAAAATCTTCTGGGAGTATAATTTGAGCTAAGCAAAGAAGATCTGAGCCAAGAAGAGCCTGTCACCTTGCTTATAGTATTTCAGAGACCTCAGTGAGAGGTGGGGAAGCTTGCCTCCACTGGCAGGCTTGGAATAACCCTGGAAAAAACCCTGGAACCCTTGAGAAGAGGAAATCCCAGGTGAAGTCCAGTAAGTTCTAAAGCCTGCATGGACTGGATGTTGTAAGTTCACTTTAAGCCTATGGAATTTTCTACAACGCCAACAATATCTTGCTTGGTTATTCTGCCCTGTGAGTTTGTGCAAATATCGGTAAAATAGTTTAAAATGAGATTTTGTTTACTATTTTACAGAATTGGGATAAGGGTAGAGAATTGTCTCATAAAAAAAAATTATGTCTCAGTAATTTTTTTGTTAGCCTCTGGTCCTCTTCAATTAGGATTTATTCTAAATGACCTCATCTTCACGAAGGGAAAATGTTACCCCTATTATATTTGGGGCTAGGATATGTTGTACACCTTATTGCTGCCACACCGCCACAAAGGGTTTAACATGCCAGGAACTGTGGGACCAGCAAGTGCAGGCCTTCCATAATAACTCCCCCACCCCCACCCCATGATGACCCCATTCAGCAGGAAGCAGCCAGAAGATGTGACCCCCCTTTCTCCCAGAGTTGTGGAAGGTCATAACTGGTAGTGGGGATTGATGCAGTGACAGGACCTGCCTCTCTTCCTGTCCCATCAGATAAGCATCCCTATGTTGTGTTTAACAAGTTTGTCTTGCATTCTAAGGGAAAGGCGGGACATTCCTAAGAGGATAATAAGGAAGTTAAATAGCAGGTGTCAACACAGCAGCTGGCACCAACCTAAATCTCCATATGCCTGCATCAAAAGGACCTGCTGACCCTTCCTGTCTCCCCTTTGCAGACCCTCGCCCATCTCCCCCCTTTTTTAGCCCTTTGTGTAAATAACCCTGCACTCTGCCAAAGAGCAGGACTGTGGTCTTTCAGACACGAGTCTGCTGCCCTCCTTAGTTTTTTTGATAAATTAAACTACTTTTCCTCCTCCTCAAACTGTTCCCTTTTATTGGCTGAGAGAATCTGAGGCTGGCATTCCATAACCACTTTGAGAGTGGGGTCCTTGGGTTCCTAGCAGAGCTCCTCTCTGTGGCACAAGGCAAGGTTACCCCGGAAACAAAGGTTTGCAACGGACACAGGTGAAGATAACATTTTATTGTTATTTTTGTAAGATTTATTTTTATTTAAGTATATAAGAACTGGGGTATAGGCCAGATTTGGGTGGGGGGAGGGCAGGGAGGCAGGTGACAGGATTGACCAGAGACAGCATGAGGAGCAGAACAGGCTGAGCTACTGACATGATGCTGAGGGGAACAGCGTGTGACACAGGAGAGGTCTGCTGTGCCTTGTAGGTTAGCTCCCTGGCCAGGGAACGAGCTCAGGTCATAGGGGTGATAGTGCTGAGAGACCTAACCCCGACGCCACCAGGGAGACCCTAAGGTCACCTTTTCAAAGGACAGATTTATTAGAAAAAAAGACAACTCTGGCACAGACACAAGCAGGTGGAATGAGCTGCTGCTTCTGCTTTGCAAAGAAAAAGTTTGTGAAAAGAGACACCCGCATTGTCAGGCAGGGGAATGATGGCGGGTGGAAGGGGGACAGGAAGGGCCATGAGGGACCAAATGGAGCAAACGGCAGAGCCGCCTCCTGATAATGGGACTGGGAAAGCGGAGATTGGAGGAGGCTGATGTGGGGGTGGTAGAGGAGGGTAAAGCACAGAGGAAGGGGTGGATTGAACACCCCTTTTATTATTGGGGGGGCTGAGGGGCTGTTTTGTGGGGGTTACCTGTGGTCACTGCCAAATAATCCTGAGCGTGGTTTTGTTACAGGGCAGGGAGGGGGCGCCCCAGAACCCCTAAACCTGCCCATTCTAAATAGGTTCTGCCATCTGCCGCATCAAGACAAAACATGTAAGACCTTTAGTGGAAAGAAACTTTAATACAATTAGTATGATAATACAGAAAAGACAAAAGAATATAGTTTCTAAACTAAGCACCCAAAGTTACCCATCACCTCGTGGCCAAAAGTCTGCCAAGCAAGGCCCAAAAGCCCTTTCGGCAGGGACCCATTGAAAAGGGCCAGAAACAGACAATTCTGTGAGGAAAAGAACAAAATCAAACCAAGATCAACATTGCCATTGTCACCTCCCCACGGGTCTCTCACCCACGTCTGTCTCAGTCAGTCCGGGCCAGTGCAGCTTCCTCACATGTCTCTCTGTTCCTTGTGCTTTTTCTGGCCTCCATCCTGCTTCCTTCCTTCTCTTTTTTCTTCTCCAATTTATCTCCGCTGCTCAGCTCCACCCCCCCCTTGGGTGGGGCAGGAAACCTGGAACACTCCCCTTTCCTGAGGACCACCCTCTTACAGTTTTAAATGCAAATGAACTCTTTTTGCCTTTTCGGTGACTTCCCGAAATTTTTGCTTGTTGTTTTTTTTAAAGATTTATTTATTTATAGCATACAAGAACTGGGCCAGAGGCGTAGGGTGGTGAGAGGATTCACCAGAGACAGAGCGGGGAGCAAAACAGGCAGATGGCCCACAGTACACTGCTGAGGGGAGCAGCAGGCCAGAGAGGAGAGGTCTGCTGCACCACGTGGGATGCTCCCTGGCCGGGGATCCAGCTCTTGGGGCAGTGGCTGCCGATAGCTCCTTGTGCTGAGACTTAACCCTTACGCCACCAGGGAGGCCCATTCCGGAAGTGTGTGGGTAACTGGTTTTGGGGAGCGGAGCGGCGCTATTTGTCTTCAGGAGGGTGTGGCCCCGGGAGCGGCTGCCCACCTGCGCAGGAGTTGCAAGGCCTCCTCCCACTGCGCATGCGGCTCCAGCAACCTGGCTCTGCGCCGGGCTGTCGCCCTGTTTCTCAGACACCAAGGGAGAGACTCAGGCTGCGCTTGAACCTGTTGACCCCGCAGAACAAGGTGAGCCCAGAGTGAGGGGGCGCTGAGAACATCCCCCGGGCAGCTCCCTGCGGAGGGTCCTCTGGGGCGACCCACCGCCAGGATGGCGGGATGTGAGAATCGGGGGGCTTTGGTGGCTCATTTTGGGGCCTGGAGGGAAAGTGGTCCCCGTTCATTCCTGAGCGTGACCCCGTCATTGCCCACCGCGGTGACTGAAGAGCGCGCCCTTCCCGGTGTCCGCACCGGCGCCGCGCTCCCTTGTTGGCGCCCGCGGTGCGGGTGTCCTGGGCTGGCTGTCCTGTTCCAAGGTCTCTGTGTGTTTCCTTCTCAGTTTGGCAACCGCCGTGTGAAGTATCCTGGGGCTGACATCCCGCCCCAGGTCTGGCAGGCAGGAGGGCAAAGCCACGGCCAGACGCCCAGTCCGAGCAGCTGCACCCTGTTCCCTCCAGGGCTCTGCCCGCGATGGGGAGGCCAGTCTCCCACCCCGCTCTGACCCGGAGGCGGATACTGAAGGTTTAACAATGGGGCCAGCCTCAGCGTCTCCGTCTCCGCGGGGCCTCCTTGGAAAGGAGGAGGTTAAATCGGCCTCCCCTTCCTCCAGCCTCAGCTCGGGTTTGAGTGGGACTAGTTAGGATGGAAGTTCCCTCCCGTCCAGAACCTTTTTTTTTTTTTTAAGATTTATTTATTTATTTATAGCATACAAGAACTGGGCCAGAGATGTGAGGTGGTGAGAGGGTTCACCAGAGACAGAGTGGGGAGCAGAACAGGCGGATCCACTGAAGCACGCTGCTGAGGGGAGCAGCGGGCGAGGCAGGAGAGGTCTGCGGCACCGTGTGGGAATCTCCCTGGCCGGGGGTGAACTCCTGTGGACAGTTTCATGTGCTGAGACTTAACCTGCTCCGCCATCAGGGAGGCCCAGAACCTTTACTTTCTAATGCCCGGGGTTCACTCTTCCTATCAACTAATCTAAATTCAGTTCTGTATATTAGAATAGTTCTCACAGAATAAAATCAAGTTGCCCTCTGGTTTGAAATCCTCACTTTAATGATCTAATCCGCTCTAACTTTAGTTGACACTTTGTGTCCAGTTAACAGGCTGAAATCAGGGAGCAAGATGCCACGGGCTTCATTCGGGAGAGTGTTTGGCTCTTCCCCGTCCTTTGTGCTCCCATCCACGTTGCGGGATGGTTCGTTCTGCTCCTGTGAAAAATGCCAGGGCGGTTTCATCAGCTGGCATTTTCTGTGTAGTTTGCTTTTAAGTCTGCAGATTTCAATGACTATAATTATTCCAAACATGAGCACAGAATATCTTTATATTGATTTGTATTTTCAATTTCTTTGAATAGTGTTTTCCCTTTTTATTCTTTCAGTAGTCTTTTTTTTTTAAAGAATTATTCCTCGATGTAAAATTTTTATTTATTTTTCCGTAAAAGAACTCAGTGCAGGCCAGCAATCCAGGTGGTAAGATGATTCACCAGAGACAGTGGGGAGCAAACAGGCAGATCTACTGAAACACACTGCTGAGGGGAGCAGCTGGTGAAAAATGAGATGTCTGCTTAGCCCTGTGGGCTGGGTCTGTTGCTGGGATCCAACTCAGGCCCTAGTGGTGATAGTGATGAGATTTTGCCCCGCCACTAGGGAGGCCCTTTTGCAACAGTATTTTACAGTTTTTCCATGTATAGTTTTTTCTTCTCACTTAAATCTAACCCCAGTCTATACTTTTTGATGTAAATAGTACTGTTTCCCTAATAACTCGTTCTGGAGGTCATTATTAGCGTATAGACACACTAGTGAGTTTTGGTTATTGATTTTGTCTTCTGTAACTTTACTGAACTCTACTTTTTAATGGTTTTATTTTTTTGGAGGGGTGATTTACAAATTTGGAATTAAAAAAAATCCTGTTATTTCTACCACATCCTGGTTCATCTGCAACACCCAAGACATGGTGTCAACTAATAGACCCTCCCCACAGTGCCTCTTAATACCGTGTGACCCCTGCAAGGACGCGGCTCTGATGGGGCTGGGGAGGGGCGAGAAGGGCACCAGGCCTCGTTTAGGGGTCTGCACGTGCGCGTTATCCCCTGTGCCCTGTGTGCTCTGAGTTCACTGTCCAGTCCCGGAGGCGCCCGGGACAGGGACGAGGCCTCTTGGCAGAGACTGAGCCCTCAAGGAGAGACAGGCTCTAACTCCGGTGGTGGGGGAGGAGGGTCTGCCAGCGAGTGGGGACCCACAGACTCCTAGAAGTTGCTCAGTGTCTGCATGGAGGCTGTGTGATGGTATTAACTGTCCTGGACTCACTGTAATGGCCCGTTAGGGATGAGGTGCTGGCGCGGTTTTCTTGGCAGCCTGACACTGGGCTGCTCTCAGATTAGCTTGCCAGTCCGATCAAAGAGCATGTTATGGGCCTCCCTGGTGGCACAAGGGGTTAAGTGTCAGCACTATGTAACTGTCAGCAGCCACTGCAGCATGAGTTCGGACCCAGCCAGGGAGCTGACCCACATGACGCAGCAGACCTCTCCTGCCTCGCCTGCTGCTCCCCTCAGCAGTATACTTCAGTCAGTCTACCTGTTCTGCTCCCCACTCTTGTCTCTGGGGGATCCTCTCCCCCAACCCACTTCTGGCCTACACCCTGGCTCTTGTATGCATAGATAAATAAATCTTAAAAAAAAAAAAAAAGCACGTTCAAGATTCAAGCCCTGTCCTGTGTCCTTTTTTGGACAATTGTGGAAGTGTTATAGTGCGCCCCAGTAATCACGAGGCAGAGGAGCGGTCAGACAAAGGCCTTTATTAATACTCAGCCATACCCGTGGCCAGTTCGAAGCCCCATCCGCAGAATATCCATGCTGAGGACTGCACCAGTGGCCGGCTCAAGGCCCCATCCGCAGGAGTGCAGCCCCGAAGCAGGGGTCAGTAGGGGTTTTACACCTGCCCCCCTCCACGTTCTGACAGTATAGCTACTAATTCCATAAAAGGCAAGCAAGCTGGCTGTGTTGCAGAAGCAGAACAGAGCGGTTATGCCACATAGCCAAAGGCTGGGTTTTATCTGGGGCTAGGGAGGTGTTTACTTTGAAGAGAACGACCTTGCATAAACGGCTGGGTAGAAGGCATGTCTGTCGTCTTGCTGACCCAGGCTGCCTTGCAGTGGGGGTGAGGGTCTGCACTGCCTAATTCACTATAACAGCAGAAAGAATCCGGTTTTTTTCTGGCAACGGCTCCACAGCACTGGATGGATTGGATCTGGTCAGGACTTGCTCCATCACGAATTTCTGTGTCTTCTGTTTTTCAGGAGATGCATTTGAAAAGTAATTTTCTTTCTTTTACTTCATATGCACAGAAAACTTTAATCGCGGTACTTTAATTGCAGTATGTACACTCTCTGTGACGAAACCAAGATTGCCAGCATCCTCCCTTTACCACATCTTTGACTTCACATGAAGGATTCCACTGTCTTTTCATCGCCATGTTCCTTTGTGTTCTTAACCAGTGTGTTCCAGGGGGCCCCTGCATAGCCCCCAGTGAGTAAATCTTGGTTTCCATGTTCTAATTCAGCCCAGAGGCCCATTTCGGCTCCATCACCTGCCCTGACCATGTGAAAATGTCTTATCCATTCAGATGCTCTTTCCGTTTTCTGGAATTGCCTCCGAGTCTTTTGCCCACTCTCACAGCCTTGATGGATTTAAAGCACAGGGAGGAGTCCAGTCTGGGTGGCCTTTTATTAGGGCCTCTTTCACTAGGGGTTCTTCGTGTTCATGTGTTCTTTTCTGGACACCTGCACAGTCCACTTGCTTGAAAATAGACATGTTTCCTCAGACTTGGAGCTAACTTCTTCAGTGGCTTTATGTCAAAAGACAAGTCAAATTTTATTGTGATTCTTTTAAGATTTATTTATTTATGCATACAAGAGCTGGGGTATAGACCAGAGGTGTTGGGAGGTAAAAGAATTCAATAGAGAGAGTGGGGAGCAGAACAGGCAGACTGATTGAAGTATACTGCTGAGGGGAGCAGTGGGAGAGAGAGGAGAGGTCTGCTGTGCCTTGTGGGTCAGCTCCCTGGCCTGGGATAGAACTGGTGCGGCAGTGGCTGCTGATAGCTTCATAGTGCTAAGACTTAACCTATTGCCCCACCAAGGAGCATTATAATTTTTATAATTATAGTTTTTGCGTTGGATTATAAGACAGCCATGAGAAAAACAGTCTAGTATTTCAGTTTTCATTTCTTTTCTTTCTTTACTCTCCCCACTGGCTTATTGATACTAAAAGTCTTTTTTTTTTTTAAGATTTATTTATTTATGCATACACATGAGCTGAGGTGTAGGCCAGAGGTTGAGGGGATGGGTGAGAGGCTTCACCAGAGACGTATTGGGTAGCAGAACAGTAGATCGACTGAAATGCACTGCTGAGGTGAGCAGCAGGCAAGACAGGAGAGGTCTGTTATGCCATGTGGGAAGCCCCCTAGCGGATTTTAACTGTGCTGCAGTGACTGCTGATGGCTTCGTAGCGCTGAGACTTAACCCCTTGCGCCCCCAGGGAAGCCTGATATTCTAAGTCTTTAAATACAATCTCAACCTCATAACTTTTGCAGTTAAGATTCTCTCTGATTAAAATGCCTGTTTTCTCTCTTCCTTATCAAATAGCTGCCTCCTCAGAGAGGCCTTCCCAGGTTACTCTGTTTATAATGCACTACCTCTGTAAACGTCACTGCTTTTCCAACCGTTTCTGTGTAACACCTGTTACTGCCTAACATTTTCTTTCTTTCTTTTTTTTATTACCCAATATAGAGTACAAAGTGTGGATCATCCTGTACAAGATAAAACACACTCAAAATAATGAACTCTTACTTCCCGCTCTTCTGACCCAGCCCCATGCCTTTGCAGGGAATGGTGTCATTCAAGGACGTGGCTGTGAACTTCACCTGGGAGGAGTGGCAGGACCTGGACGATGCTCAGAGGACCCTGTACAGGGATGTGATGCTGGAGACGTACAGGACCCTGGTATCCTTGGGTGAGTGTGAATTCCTACTAACTGCCTAAGGCAAGGGCAGTTTTCTTTATTTTACCATTTGTTTATTTTATTTTTAGCATTCAAGAACTGCAGTGTAGGCCAGAGATGTAGGGAGGCTAGAGGTTTCACTAGAGACAGTAGAGACCAGACCAGGCAGACCTACTGAAATACACAGCTGAGGGAACAGCGGGCAAGACAGGAGAGGTCTGCTGCGCCATGTGGGTCAGCTCCCTGACTGAGGATGAAACTCACGCTGCAGTGGCCTGGAATAGCTTGATAGCATTGAGACTTTCACCCCTGTGCCACCAGGGAGGCCCCTGTTGTCATTTTTCAAAAGCCATGAGATCTCTCAAGTTTAGTCAGAGTTCTTCATTATTTCTCATCAACAGGACTTTGTGTTATGAAATCTGAGGTGATCATCAGCTTGGAAGCAGGAGCACAGCCATGGGCTGCAGAGAACCCCCCAAAACAGAGCTTCTCAGGTGAGTCAGTGCATGCTGGGCAGCGAAGGGCAAGTCCAGAGTATATTTGCCAAGTGTACCTGTTTATCAGTAATAGCCTTCCCCAGATCCAGGCCTTAGGACACCTTGTCTCCTTGTGTGACGTGAGAGACTGCCTATGTACGTAATGGATGTGGGAAAGCCCAAGAGATGGCAGGGCCCATTGCCATTGAGAGGACTCCATAGATGAGACTCACTACATATGTGACAAAAAGGAGAAAAAAAAAAAATACATATATATATTTTTTTTAAAGATTTATTTATTTATACATACAGCTGGGGTATAGGCCAGAGGTGTGGAGCGGCGAGAGGCCTCACCAGAGACAGAGTGGGGAGCAGAACAGGCAGATGAGAAATACACTGCTGAGGGGAGCAGCGGGCAAGGCAGGAGAGGTCTGCCACACCATGTGGGATTCTCCCCGGCTGGGTGTCGAACTCGCTTCGCCACTGGCGACAGCTCCACAGCGCAGCGCTTAACTGCTGTGCCACCAGGGAGGCCCAAGAAAATATTTTTTAAGAAACCAGCAAAATTAATTTTTTTTTTTAAAAAAAAGATTTATTTATTTATTTTATTTATACATACAAGTTAGGGTACAGGCCAGAGGCGTGGGGCGGTGAGAGGGTTCACCAGAGACAGAGCGGGGAGCAGAACAGG
Organism: Scalopus aquaticus; assembly: GCA_004024925.1. Classification (NCBI taxonomy): domain Eukaryota; kingdom Metazoa; phylum Chordata; class Mammalia; order Eulipotyphla; family Talpidae; genus Scalopus; species Scalopus aquaticus. The sequence goes on from PVIJ01022396.1 coordinate 12,948, forward strand.
CAGAACAGAAATACACTGCTGAGGGGAGCAGCGGGCGAGGCAGGAGAGGTCTGCCGCGCCATGTGGGATTCTCCCCGGCCAGGCGTCGAACTCGCGTCGCCACTGCCGACAGCTCCACAGCGCAGCACTTAAGCGCTGTGCCACCGGGGAGGCCCCAAAATTAATTTTTTACAGATCTTTTGACTAGACGCATCATAAATGTACTCAAAGTGGGGATAAGTTTAGTGACACGTTACAGCACACTCACTGTTGAAGAACTCAGGAGAGAAAAACTTCAATATGATTTTTCTGATAAGAGTTTCTGTGAAATATCTGTTCTCACTAAAGGTTATAAAATGCAAACAGGTGAGCAACCTGATGAATGTTGGAAGACCTGTGACAATTCACGCCTCAATGAACATCAGAGAATCGTTACAGGGGAGAAACCTTGTGAAAAGAGTCTGAAAACGTTCTCCTGGAAGTCAACCCTCAAAAGACATCAGCGAATACACACAGGTGTGAAACCCTCCGACTATAAAGAATGTAGGAAATTTGTCCAGCAGAATTCACACTTCAGTACACAAAAGAGAATTCACGTAGGAGTAAAGCCCGATGAATGTCAAAAATGTAGGAAAACCTTCTCCTGCCAGCTAGAACTCAAGCAACACCAGGTAATACACTCTGGGGAGAAACCCAATCAATGTAAAGAATGTGGGAATACCACCTTGTTGCAGTCATACCTCAAGATACATCAGAAAATTCACACAGGAAAGAAACGCTATGAATGTAAAAAATGTAGGAAAACTTTCTTGTGGAAGTCATCCCTCAGGATACATCAGAGAATTCACACAGGAGAGAAACTTTATGAATGTAAAGAATGCTGGAAAATTTTCTTGAGGCTATCAGCCCTCAAGAGACACCTGAGCACTCACACTTTAGAGGCCTATGTTTGTATAGAATGTGGGAAATCCTTCAAGTGGCAGTTATCCCTCGAGATACATCAGAGAATTCACACAGGAGAGAAACCCTATGAGTGTAAAGAATGTGGAAAAACCTTCTTGTGGCTGTCATACTTCAAGATACATCAGAGAATTCACACAGGAGAGAAACTCTATGAATGTAAAGAATGTGGGAAAACTTTCGTGACGCTGTCAGCCCTCAAGAGACACCAGAGCACTCACACTTTAGAGAAGGCCTATGAGTGTAAAGAATGTGGGAAATCCTTCAAGTGGCAGTTATCCCTCAAGATACATCAGAGAATTCACACAGGAGGGAAACAGTATGAATGTAAAGAATGTAAGAAAACCTTCTCTTTGCAGGTAGATCTCAAAAGACACCAGAGAACTCATTGTGAAGCGCTACCCTATGCGTGCAAAGAATGTGGGAAAACCTACTTGTTGCGGTCATCCCTCAAGATACACCAGAGAATTCACACTGGAGAAAAAACCCATGAGTGTGATGAATGTAGGAAAACTTTCCTGAAGCAGTCAGCCCTCAAGCGTCACCAGAGAATTCACACAGGAGAGAAGCCCTATGAATGTACTGAATGTAAAAAATGGTTCTCCCAAAAGTCACATCTCACTAGACATCAGAGAACTCACACAGGGCTGTAACCTTAATTAGTTGAGACTGACCATTAGTTCACAATTTCAATATTCTTTCTTTCTTTGATGGAAATTGTATCTCTTCCCTCGCCCCCACTCCCTTTACCATGGGTGGACCCTGTAACTTATCACTGGCAGGAGATTTTAAAGATTTTTTTATTTATGCATACAAGAACTGGGGTGTAGTTCAGAAGTGAGGGGCTGTGACAGGATTCAGCAGAGACAGTGGGGAGCACAACAGATGGATACACTGACATACACTACCGAGGGGAGCAGCGGGTCAGACCAGAGAGGTCTGCTGCACCATATGTGGGTCAACTTCCTTCTCAGGATTGAACTCGGCCATAGAGGTGATAGCACTGTGACTTAAGTGCTTGGCCTTAAGGGAGGAGCCCTTGTTTTTGTTTTTGTTTTTTATAGTTCTTCCTGTTTTGACTCCTACTTTCTTTCTTGTTTAGAAGTATTAGCTATGTAATTAAATGTATAGAATCCCCCACTGAAGTTTTGGAATTGGAATGGAAACGTGGAGAGTTAAAAGGGAGAGTGGGGCCTCCCCAGGCTCACTCATGGATTCCGGAGTCACAGCAAGAGGCCATAGTGGCATTAGCAGCCTGAGCAAGGACAGTGTCTGCCGCTTACTTTGAACAAGCAAACGCAATGGCTGACCCTGTGCCAGTGGTGTAGATTTTGAGCAGTGATGAGACTGGTGCCATGAAAAGCCCCACGTTGGGTGCCAGCTTATTTCAATTTTTAGTGTCGATGGAGAGTGGGGTTCTGGTTCACTCTGGGCAAGGTTTCACCAGAGCTCCCCTTTCTGTGGCACGCGATGAGTTTCTCGGGAGAGTTTCTCCATGACACAAAGATGTTGAATATATTTAAAGAACAGGTTTATTAGGGAAAGAGACAGGAGAATAGTGCACTGGCACAGACACGAGTGGGCAGGACAAGCCGCAGCGAAAGGGACAGGTTTGCTAAGAGAGGCCTGCATGCTTGTCGGCGGGCAGTCTCGAGGAGAGCTGCCTCTGCTGACAGGTCAGTGACTAGAAATCCCAGCATAGTACAGGTCACGGGCAGGCAGGAAGGCCGCTGCCCTGCAGAGGGACAGAGGGTGGAAAGATGCACCTGCAGAGTGACAGGTGGGCAGAAAGAGTGCTGCTGCCTCAGCCAGTGCAGAGATTGCCCTGCTATAGTCTTCTCTCTGGGAGGGGCTCAGGAGTGCTGTTTGTGTTAATCGTGTAGGATGAGAAAGGGGCCAGAGATTGTCTTTACATTCCCTATAGCCTCTTATACCTGCTTGAAGTGATTATGTTAGTCCCTCTACCCTCGCCTACAACTCCTGGCATTGCGTGTGCCAGGTTCTGGTTTTGTGATGCCTTTAGGTTTTCTATTCTTTCCTCCGTCATCAGCACCATCCCCAGAGTTAACACGTTTCAACTCATCCAGTCCTCCTGGTCAGCCCATGAGGTAGCCTCACCTCTGATCTACAAGAGGGGAAACCTGAGGGCAGAGACTGAAGAACTAGTCTTGGGAGTCTTGGGTTGAGCACAGGACGTCTCCTCTTAGCCACTCTGAGATGCCCTGGTCCCCAACAAGACAGGCCGACACGGCCCAGCTGGTAGTGTTACAGGGCAGGGCAAGGGACACTCCAGAATCCCCAAGCCTGCCCGCTCCAAATAGATTCTGGCCATCTGCCACATGAAGACCAACCGTGTAAGACTTTCACTGGAA
>PVIJ01022397.1:0-16251 GCA_004024925.1 Scalopus aquaticus
AGTTCTTTGTTTATATCCCTCAGTTCTTTGTTCTTTTCATTTAATTCTATCAATTTTTTTGTGATGGCTATTTTGAAGTCTTTATCTGTTAGGTGGATGTAATCTTCTATGTCCATATTAATGGGTTCTGGAGAGGGAGTTTCTTTTTGTGGTGTATTGTTTTGAGGATCATTTGTGACTTTTTTCTTTCCCATTGTTGCTTTTCTGCTTTGCTCTGTTCGTAGTTTTCCACTGGTGCTGGCGGGCATGACTCCTGGTTTTACTTACTCAGGAGTGTTTGCGGTTCCCTAGTGTCTGAGTTGCCTTGGCTGTGACTAGATAGCTTCTGGATTTTCTTATTTTTCTTTGTTGAATTTTTGTGTTTCTCGTGGCGTGTCTCCAATGTGTTTCTGGTTACCAGTTTAATTAGGGAAGATGAAGTGGTGGTTTGTAGCAAAAGAGAAAGAAGAGAGAAAAGAGAGGAAGGGGAAAGAGGAAAAAAAAAGAAAAAACAGGGATAGGAAAGAAAAGGGGAATGGAGATGAAGAAAAGTAGGAATGAAGGATCAAGAGAAAAAGGTAAGTTAAAAGTTAAAAAAAAGGGGGATAATAATAATAAAATAGTAAAAAATAAAATAGAATAATAAAGAGAATAAAAGGGATAATAATAATAAACTAGTAAAAAGTTAAAAAATAATAATAAAGAAAATAACGTATTGGGGAGATTCGAATTTGGATTTCTGTAGTCCTTTTGCTCTTAGGTTCTGGGGTTTCTGGTTGGGTCCCCTGCTGGGGTTCAGCCCCTCCTTTCCAGTGACATATGTTGTTGTCTTGTTGTTGCTGCTGTCATTAGTCCTTGCTGGGAGTCTTTCTATTCTTTCTCCCCTCTCCCCCCCTTTCCTCCGATGTTTGCCTGGGGCTGTTCCTGCCCCTGGGGTTATGTCTGGTCGGGGGGGTTGGGAGCTCCTGGTCTTCATTTGTTTTCTGCTGCTTGAGGCCTGCTACTCCACAAAGGGGTGCAGGAGTGGAGGTTGTGGGTGGCTGTTGATCAGTGTTTCACCTCACCTAGTTTCTAGGGTGCCAGTGTGCAGCTGCCTAGAAGTTGGAGGGGGTGGCGAGTGCTGGGCCATGTTCACCACCTGCTGTGGTCTTTTTTTGTTTGTTTGTTTGTTTTTTGCTGCCCTCCGTGTGGCAAGATGCTGACACTTTGCAGGGGAGGGTGTGGCTAGAGAGTTTTTCAGCAGATTTCTTTTTTTTTTTTTTTCAGCAACAGGTATGGGAGGGGTTTTGGGGATTGTCAGTCAATAGTCCTTAAATTCCATCCTGGAGATTTTTTTTGCAACAGGTATGGGAGGGGTTTTGGGGATTGTCAGTCAATAGTCCTTAAATTCCATCCTTCCTCCCTATTCATTTGCATTCTAAAGCCTAGAAAGAGTTGGTCTCTGCAGGAGGTTTTCCAGCCCAACCAGTTTTTCTGGCTAATCTATCACCTAGCAACCAGTGGGGGATGTTTCTTGCTGGACTTTCTCCCCTTTGAGATGTTACCTAGCCCCAGTTGGGGCATGCGACACAGTGACCCTCCCACTTTCCTGCTCCTCAGGGCTGCCACGCAGGGAAAGGGGGGGGTCGTGGTGTGGGGGAGTGGGGGTCGCGCTCCCAGTCGGCTGGCCGGAGCCCTCCGACCTCACCGCAGTTTCTAACCTTGTATTCAGTGGCTCTCAGGGGAAGCTGGTCTGCCCATCTCTCTTTTCTGCTCCTTCTTTGTGTGGGATTAGATGTCCCCTCTTTTCTCTTTACTCCGACTCTTCAGTTTATTTTTAAGTCCAAAGCACCCCCGGGGTCGATTGTATTGCATAGGGTATCCGGTTCTCTTCGAGACAGCTCTCAAAGTTAAGGATATTTTTCTCCATGAATCGATTTTTTGTAGGAGAGCCTGATCCTAGCGTCTGTTCGCCACCATGTTTTGGGGGCATGACTGGTGTCTAATTTAAATACAGCTCCAGCCTTCTGATGTCCCCATCCTACAAGTATCCCTTTCTTCCTTGAGAATCATCATATGTTCAACATGTCATGACTACAAATGCGTGATATCATAGTACTATGTAGGGAAGAATGTAGGTAGAGAAGTAGGGCACTTGTTACATAATAACAAAGAAAAATCTTAAATATATTTTGATTTTAAATTTCTGGGAAAAATAAAGTAGGTGACACCCGCCCCCACCCTTGGCCCTGATAACGAACAGAACTAAAAAAAAAAAAAAAGATTTTGATAGTCCCAAACTTACTACATTGATAGGTATAATACCTTTATATTACATCATATTTTATAGTGAATAGCAATTATTCTAATAGATAATAGGTAATAGGGCATATTTTTTTTCTACAATCCCTGTTGCTTCTTTTCCCTTTAATTCTCCCAAGTTATTTAGGTATTTCTTTGTAAAAAAAAAAAAAAAAATGAAACAGCATTACTTTGGGAAAAAAAATTCTTTGCAACAGAAACATTCACATTTCTATTTAGATGTAATGCTTTCATTTTTTTCTTGCCCACATCTATCTTCCTATGTGTGTGTGTGAAGGTATAAATTCAGGCCCTCCATCTCTTAAATGAGCTATTTTTAAAATTCAAACTATCTGACAAAGTGAAAAATTTAATATTCACATTTCATTTGCTTTCACACACTAGAAAAAGCTCATTTGCTTATTTCTATAGAGTAATGTACCTGTTTGCATCATTTTATATTTAAAATTTATAAAGAATTGTGACCCGTGACCTCACTAATGATAAAGAATGAGATCAGAGAGTTCTAAAACTCAGTCCTCAATACACCATATGAGTTGAGACATGTATTTGGAAGTAGATCCAGCCACAGCTATGTAGGGAGGCGTGATTACAAGAGAGCCATAGATGTCTAGCAAGGACTAATTGGTTAACGACGGTTAACATGGGACTCAGAGTAGGCAATAGGCACATGTCTAGGTGGGTAGATGATTGATATCAGGAAACTTCAGAGAGAACTGCTAAAAGTAACGAAGACCAGCCTCTGAAGAACTGGAGAAATGGGAAGGGGACCAAGAGAGAAACAAGCCCTTAGTAATAATATGGGCAAGAAATTTGTGTTTGCTACAAGTGTAAGCAGAAATGGAGTGTGAAAATCTTTAAGTATGCTTTGTTCTTGCCCACGGTGAGGGGAACTGCTTGTTACTCGAGGCCCATTACCTCAAAACAGAAGATTTGGAGGGGAAAACATATCATTAGAATAAAGCTCAGGAGATATTATCAATTCTGGATACATTTACACTGAAATGACAGCAGAAAAGCTATGGCTGTCTCTGTGGAGTTTCCTCTGAGAAGACAAGCAGTTTTTCCTTTTCACTGGTGCTATAAGAAGTGGTGGCTGAGGATTATGTAAACTCCAGAGCTGTGAGAGACAGTTAGAAAGGACACTATAAATTTGAACTTTTTCAGCCTTTTCATCCCAGCTCTATCTCATTACTGAAACCTGCAAGTTAACAATAGACTTACGTCATTATTATAGACCTTTGAAAATTTTCAGTAGGCATCTTCAATGCTGTTTATATGTAAAAACTAGGTGCAAAGATTATATATACACACAAGTGCTATAGATGAACTCAAACTCAAAGTCATGGGGACTCAGAGAACATCTAGTCTTTCTTATTTTAATTTTGATCCTCTTAAAAAGGTTGTCATCTTTGCGTAAGTCCCCACCATAGCACTGGCCAAAACTCCAAATAAATACTCTGCCTTACCAATAGAATAGAACTCAAACTCCATAGGCAGGTATTAATACAATTCAAAGTATACCATTACTTACTTTTCCAGAACATTCTACAACTTCATCCTTAGATACTCCATTTCCCCCAGATCCTCTCCTCCTCTGACCAACCTCACACTTTCACTTCTCTGCCTTTCCTTTCCCAGAAGCCTTTCCCATCCTTCTCATTCTTTAATGCCACTTCTAAGTCATACCAGTCATCATTTGTCCAGCTTTGTCTTCAAATACTTACCCACCTACACAAGCACATACATAACCTAAGGAGATATTTAAATATAACCCAAGTCCTAGGATTCCTTTCTTTCTTTTGAATTGTGAGAAAGACCTAGGAAAATGAAAAGGGTTTCATGGAAATAGGGTTTTAAATGGGTAGACACACTTGCAAATGCTTTAGATGCTTGATAAAGTACTGATTTCAGAATTTATCAAAATTTAAAAAGAAAATTCTCATATCAGTTCTTTGACATAAACCTTGCATTGTAAAAAGATCTGTTATATTTTTTAAATGGCCAATGCTTTAACTTAAACTTTATTCCTGCATATTTTACCATTAGCCAGAAACCAAACTTTAAATATTAAATAAATTACCATTCAGTGGTGTTGGAAATAAATTATCATATATGCAAATTTAGAAGGGGAAAACCTTTATTATACAAGTTGTAAATGCATTTTCCTAAGGTCATATGCAAAGTCTCAGGGAATAACAATCTGTTGCTAAGACAGCAATTATAACAAAATGGGAACAAATTGGTTAGGCTAGTAGGTGAATTTATCCAACTCCAATAATAGAACTAACAAAATTAGAGGCCTAGTTTTCAAATGGAGCTAATCATTAAGAGGGGGAACTAAGAAGAATGATCCTTAGTTAATGATTTTTTTCAAAGTTTAGACTCAGCGAATTTTACACTTAGTGTGGGATTGTCTCTGTTTTCTCAGAGGCAAACAAATCCAGTTGAAAAAATACGCAATTAAGTCAGTCAATACTTAGGGTGATGATGCCAGCCAATTACTAAGAATAATGTGTGACTAAGTTTCCTGGCTGTTTTTGTGCATTGATTAATCTTTCAGAAAATTATATGAATTTCTATCTATATAAGTTAAATTTTTCCCATAGACATTCAGTTTTTTGTTTTTTTTCTTTTTTCTTTTTTTTTTTTTTTTTTAGTTTCATGAGCAAAGTAGCCTGCTCCTACTGAAATAAAATACAAAATTTACAAAGGGAGTTGAAATACTAAAACTTAGATATATATTTTTTTATAAATTGTATCCATTGATGTTTTATAACTTTTCTATATTTGAAAAATGTTTTATCTTTAGTACCTTAAAATCTCATTCTAGCCCTGATAGCACATTAAGCTGGGAATGTAGATTGCTACATTGTGTGACGGTAGAGCGCTAAAGAAAATTTCTGGTCCAAATAATCAGTCTTTTAAAAGTTTCTGTAACTACATGTGTAGTGCCACATTAGACCAGATGTTGCATAACATAATATTCAAAATCATAGCCAAAAAATGAAAATAGCACTTCAGTATTGAATTGGGTCTCTTGAAGAACATGAAAGAGGTGCTAATTCATTGGATAGAGATACTTTTAGAAAGTTTCCAACTTTTCTCCCTTTTCTTCCATTCTCTTGTCTTGTACCCTGTGGCTGCTTCAGAATCTCATACACCAAGTCTCCAAACCTTTCTCCCAGTAAAGAGCATGCATAACTTTTGTGCCATCACTTTCCTTTTCCCTGGCTCATTATTATGAGGCTCTCCATCTGTTTTCTAGATTCTAAATCACCAAGAGTCCTCAAATTGGTTGGGCAAAGTATAATTCTTAGAAAGTAAGGGAATAAAACTGAACAATGAAAGATTTTTTTCTTTTCTTTGAAGCAAGTGAGTGGCTTCTGGAGAGGAAGAAGAAAAATACCTTGAAAAAAATCAAAATTAAGTCCTTGTTATATAAACTTTGGTAGTTTAGAAAAGTAAAATTCATATTTTATATTCATAGTGGTAATTTTTTTCCTTAAACAATTATTTATTTTACTAAGAATTCAAATGGCATCTTCTTTTCTGTTTTCATTAGCAAATAAAAAAAGGAAGTGAAAAAGAAAAGGAAAAAGAGAGGAAAGTGAACCTTGAAAATTAATTAGTTAAACCCTGTTCCCACAAATTACTGGATGATGATAATTCTTTTTTTAAAAGATTTATGTATTTATGCATACAAGAGCTAGGTGTAAGCCAGAGATTGGGGGGGTAGGGGGGTGTATTCACCAGAGACAGAGTGGGAAGCAGAACAGGTAGACTGAGTGAAATACACTGCTGAGGGAAGCAGTGGATGAAGCAGGAGAGGTCTGCTGCATCATGGGGGAAACTCCCTGGCCGGGGATCGAACTTGTGCTGCAGTGGCTGGCTGATAGCTTCATAGTGCTGATACTTAAGCCTTTGCGCCACCAAGGAGGGCCCTGGAAAATGTTAGTTCTTACACCTAAAATGACCAGCAATTTCTTCTTTTATTCATTCAATAATTATTTATTGATTACCTATTATGGGTCAGGCATTAAGGAACTTGCTTCCTGAGATACAAATACTGGATGTATTTTATTTCAAGGAAACAAATTGAAAACATAGGAAAGTAGGATGTCATATTGTAGGTAACTTATAGGATCAATTTATTTGTCACTCTGCCCCTTGCTTCACCTTACAAAATTTGATTTGAAAGACCATGGATAATTCATGTTGCAACAGCACACTGATCACTTTTCAAATTTTAAATCATCAAAATCAAACCTTGTAAACTTGTGCTTCACCAAAGCTGCTGCTCCTTGTGCAGAGATGTGCCACCTGAGTTAGTATCCATTGTAGTTTTGAGACTCGTCATACCATATTCCGAGAATCACCTCTTACATGTTATGTTTACGCTTCCCAAAAGCATCTCTTGCTTGAACAAAATTTGACTCTAATAATAGCCTAAGGATAGGATCTTCATTAAGTCTGATTTGTTGCTACACATAAAATACATTCTGATACAAATTTCTTCCCAGGAAATGTAGGCACAAAACCCTTACCAATGAGTAAGCAGAACACAGGAAATTTTGGACCTGTAGTGATCTACACACAGTAAGATTACTTAGACACTGTGAAAAATCACAGCCATGCACCAATATCCCAATATTTTCAGTCCAACTTTCCTAATTTAAAAGACCACCTAGGAAGGACTTGGAATTTAATTACACTGCATGTAATGAAACATTTTTGGTTGGGGACTCAGGGCAGTGCCTGGTTCCTGGTAGGTGGGCAATGTGTAGTGGTTATGGTAGTAGGTGTGGTGGTAAGATAGTAGTTGTTAACTTTGAAAGTTATTAATAGTTATTTAAAGTCTAATTTAAAAAATCAAATGTGTATAATGTTTAATAAGCAAGTTACATAGTATATGTTCAAGGTTTATTGAAGTAAATCAAATTCTTATCCCTTTGCATCAGATAGTATTGATTAGCAATGTATTGGTAAATCCTAGAGAGTTCAGGGTAATGATTCTCTGGCTTCTTTGTATATATTACAGTAGTAATTGTAAACAACCATGTGAGAACAAGAAAAACAATTTATTCTGATTTTTACCTTCATAATTCTAGTTGTTAATTCATTAATTAATTGCTTTGAAGTCTGTTAATGGCCAATAGTTGATGGTTTAAAGAAGTCTGTATCTAAGAAACCTCCATATTCTTTTCCATAGGAGCTACAAATTATTAACAATAGATCTACCATATGGTCCAGCAATTCCACTCCTAGGTATCTACTCAAAGAATACACAAACATTAATTGAAAGGAATATATGAATGCCTGTGTTCGTTGCAGCTCTATTTACAATAACCAAGTCATGGAAGCAACCTAAATGTCCAACGACAGATGAGCAGACTAAGAAGATGTGATACATACAGGCACACATCATAAAATACTACTCAGCTACAAAAATAACTGAAATTCTACTATTACTAACAACATGAATGGGACTGGATAGGAGTATGCTCAGCAAAATAAACCAGAAGTATGAAAACAAATACTGGATGATTTTGCTCATATGTGGAATATAGAGAAATAAAGAGTTAGACAAAATCAAACAAAAAAACAAACCCTAGAAATATAACTGTAAAACTGAGACTACCCATGGGGGAGGGGGAGGATAGAGAACAAAGGTGGGAGAGGACATAATGGATTATGGTGGAGGATTATGGGTGTCTTGGTGGTGGGTGAGGTGTGGTAACATAAACCAGAAGAGGTAGGAGCCTCTGAATCATATACAATGCTATAAACTAATAAAAAAAATTACTAAAGGGAAAGAGAAATCTATACCCAAAAGGACACTTGATTTAACTCACAAAAGTCATCTATCCCATGTAAGAAGTCCAGGATTTTTCAACAATTATTATTAAATAATCATATGAGAGAATAAATTCAGTTTTAATAAACTCACCTTAAATGGCCCCTTGTTTGGTCCTCTGCCTTTGTGGGAACTCTCAGCCTAAGCATGTTGTTTGCAATATGGACTATAAGCACCATTGTTTTTCTGACAGTGGGTTTCCATTTGCCTCAGTTGGATTATAGGAGTTTGGGAAAAGGGACCTTGAGTGAACCATTAATTTTGTGCTTAGCCATTGAAGTGAGTAGTGATGCTGAATCAGTGCTTTCACTACCCCTGGAGGAAGAGGACGGCTGAGACTGACCAGTTAACAAGGGAATTCATGGCAGAGAGGCACCCAGCAGAGAGCAATCAAGCGCCACGACTTAATTGACTCTGTGGCCACCATCTTTTACATGAACTTGAGTAAAACACTTACCCTTTTTATATCTCAGCTTACTCACCTTTACCATAAAAGAAGCAGGTTAGAGAAGGCATCTGTATGGTGATTTTAAGCCAAAGAATTCTGAGATTCTGTTCATCATTGAACACTCCTCTGAGGGAAAAGTTCAGGGTGATACGCCAATATATCAAAGGAACCTAATCTCACCCAAAGGGACAGGAGTACTGTTGTGTGAATAAGTTTATCCAAAGTTTAGCCTCAGATATTAGGGTGATAATAAGGTTGTCCAAGAAAATGGTAAATATTAAGAACTAAACCTGATTCTGTGTTTTGTTGACAAAGAATGTTACATATTTGTAGAAGAAAATCCACTGTTTAGAATAGAAGAAAAATGACAGTATAATCTTACATCCTTTTTATGGTACAGGGTGGTCTATTTCCAAAAGTTCTTGCTATTGGGCAAAAGTAGACTGAATCCCCAAATTGGAAAATCACAGGCATGTTTCTCAGTCTTTACAATACCTTCATAAATTCTGCCATAGCCATGGATGATGTTTTGTGCAAATTACTAGTACTTTCCATCAAATTGATATAGCTAACTTAGATTCACCCTACAGAAAGATAACCATAAATTAGTGCAAAGTTTTTAGTGTGCTAATTCGATTGTTTAACCAACTTTTAAAATGAGTATATATTCAAATAAAGCTTGGTGCATCTTCTAACATTCTCTTGAGTACCAAACTTTGGGAGACACTGACCACACCCTGTGTTCCATACACAAACAGATACAAACTACAAAAATGGAAAACTTCACCAATTAATGTGTATGATGTCACATTAGTTTATATAACATCTACACTTTTCAACAGTTTTCTTTAATTTCTCTAATGAAGCTACCTGTGATTTCCAATAGGTTTTACTTTAATCAATAAGTAACTATGAAGGACCAAATATGTAGCATGATTTCTAAATACAATGGTATTCTATCATTAATTTGGAGTTATTTTTATTTGACGGGAACACTAAGAGCATTTTGTACCTCCAGTCTAAGAATATGTGTGTGTGTGTATAAAGATATATATACACACACATATGTATATATAAAGATATATATACATATATATGAGAGTGTAACTTTTTTTTTTAAGATTTATTTATTTATGCATACAAGCTGGGGTACAGGCCAGAGGTGTGGGGCGGCGAGAAGGTTCACCAGAGACAGAGCGGGGAGCAGAACAGGCAGATAGACCGAAGTACACTGCTGAGGGGAGCAGAGGGCGAGGTAGGAGGGGTCTGCCGCGCCATGTGGGAATCTTGCTGGCTGGGTGTCGAACTCGTGTCGCCGCTGCCAACAGCTCCACAGCACAGTGTTTAACTGCTGTGCCACCAGGGAGGCCCAGATAGAGTGTAACTTTTATAATATATTAAAATATAATTTCTGGGAAAGGAATATAGTTTCTCAGAAAGCAGTGAGAATACTCAGGACCCTGATATCGGATATATCACTTATAGTGGTTATCACTGGTGTAATGGAAGCACAGATATTTAAGAAGAGGGTATTTTATTATTATTATTATTATTATTATTATTATTATTATTATTATTATTTTATTTATACATACAAGCTGGGGTGCAGGCCAGAAGCGTGGGGTGGCGAGAGGGTTCACCAGAGACAGATCGGGTAGCAGAACAGGCAGATCAGAAATACACTGCTGAGGGGAGCAGTGGGCAGGCAGGAGAGGTCTGCCGCGCCATGTGGGATTCTCCCTGGCCGGGCGTCGAACTCATGTCGCCGCTGCCAACAGCTCCACAGCACAGCGCTTAACCGCTGTGCCACCAGGGAGGCCCAAGAAGAGGGTATTTAAAGCCTGAAAGGTAATTTATTTTTTTACCTCTGTGGAAATGTTAGCTTCACTCTCTGGCATTCAGAAATAATTATTCATGTAAAATAAAATATTTTCTTGCATTTTCAGTAGAGATTCCTCTTTTCCCTGAGCAACTAAATTATGTTCTAGTACTTTCTCCCAGATACCATAGCTAAAACTATTTTTTCATGAGTCACAAACTTTGTGGGAAGGGTTATACTTTACACAGTGATGTATTTTGGATTTAATGATAATTTGGAGATTAATGTTGTCTAATTACTTAAAAGCAAAGAAAATCAATTATATTTTGGCTTTTGAGGGATTTAGGTTCCTGCATTAATAAACCACCAGAGATTAGGGCATATAGAACAAGGGTTTCTTTGTGTCTGGGAACCTGGTATTCTTACAGTTCTACTACACATTTGTAAACTATTCTTAAAATAAGAGAATTAAAGAAAGCAGTGTACTTTACAAATAGGAGCATACACGTGACTTGACTGATAAAATTTCCTCTGTAGTAACATATAGAAGACACTAAAATCACTTAAGATGAATCCTGGACAATGGCAAGAAGTTGGTTGTGTTTGTTGCTGTTAAAGCCCCATAATTTGAGTCTGAATGACATTCTATCATTTATTCTTCTTCATTTTGTCTGAAACTGCAGGAAAGATTTTTGAGGCTGCCATATTGATTTTCTGATTATGATTTCACATTTATCGCCCACAAACCAGAAACTGCACTCATGACTGAACTCTGTTCAACTTAATTTTAGTTAAAAGATCATTCTGTTGGCATTCATGCCTGAGCTTAGAATCATGAGGAAACTTAACAACGTGTGTTGCTTTTCCTTCACAGTAGCTCTTATTTCCTGACTGTAAATAGAGCACACGTTCGAAACTCCTCATCCCTCTAATTGTCCAATGCTATTCAGTGTCTGAAACCAAGATTTGCACATTTAATATGTCCCTTACCATTATAAGGTAATGCACTTTTTGCATAATATCTCCTGTTAAAAGAAATCCATCCCCCAATTATTTTGTAATATAAATAACCTCTATATGTTTGTATAGTCACTGCAGATTTTATAAACAGAAAGTCTGGGTTTTTGTTGTACTTTAAAAATGTACAAATCACTTTACCTTACTAGGATACAATTATCTCACCTGTAAAGAGAAGGCAACATGCTATATGCAGTGAACCACAGGTTTTAAATCAGAAAGCAGAGGTGTGAGTTCTGTTTTAGGTACTTGCTAGCTGCTGTGCCGTCTTTGGTAAGCTTACTAACTTTTCTGGGCCTAACTTTTCTGGGCCCCACTTTCCCCACCTTTTAATTTTCAGTTAAGTTTAGCTGAAATTAAAAAGAATGAGCATTGCCTATGATCCATAATGTGTATGTAAGAATGAATAAATTCCTTCTGTCCATTCTGTATCTCTATCTTCCTGAAGTCTGTATCTGGCATATTTAAAATGAAATGTCATCTGTAATTTCAACTCCAAAGAGTCCATATAAACACACATTGATATCAACATAAAAATAGCTACCCTAAAGTAGAGATTGCTAAACCTACTTAACAATTGTAATGGAAACCACCAACTCACACATAGGCACTTAGGTGCTGTTGCTAATAGACAAGGTTTCTAAATTTTTCCAGTGTCAATATTTATTGTGAATCTGGAAATGTAAGAAAGTTTTCATTTGGCATATATATGATATAAGCAAACAACAAATCAGAGTACAGACTTTCTTTGAATTAGATTTTTTATTTTCTGTGACAAATATTCAATATTTTGTCCTCTGCTCCCCACCCCCATAATAAATGTGAAGAGATATTCTTCCAAGTTGTTTCAGTTTTTTATGATTAATACACCCCCACCCCAGTTCTAGAACATATAATACTTTTTCTACTGTATATCTATATGTATATATACATACATACATTTTCTACTATGTATCCATATATATATTCCCTATTTATATTTCACCTAAAAGTGGGGAGAAATTCGTTTCCATGACATCTTCTAATTTTCCCAGTGTGAAAATAAGCACAATTTCATATATTAAACCTAAAATCCATATGCTCCAATGTTTCTTTACCTTTGATTCAGACAGCATGAAGATAAAGAGTAAGGGTATTAGCCTTTTTATGTTTAGAGAACAGTATTTAATCATGCCAGAGTCTCTCTGGTCAAACACAAGCAAGAAAAGAGAAAGAAAGAGAAAGAGGGTCTTTTTTAACAATTATGTGAAATATTGTTTTGTGTTGCAAATAGCATGACATTATAAATTATGGAAAAATGACCAGACTAATAATTGATTTGCTTTTTTCACATAAAGTAATGATACTATTTCAAGCAATGACTGAAGAATAGCCTCTTCTCCGCTCAGGGTACAGAGGTTCTCAAGAGCTGGCACAACTGCCAATCCATTGTCCTAAGCATTGTTAGGGGGATCTAAACTGGGACCAGATCAGTAAGACCCTCTCTGACAGCAACTCTCTGTGTCATATTCCTAAATTTGTCTTCCCAAAGATGGCAAATTTGTCCGCAGTTAATATAGATGGTCCCCTTCTACTCCAAAGCAAAGTTTCCCAGCTTGCAGGCTTTTTTAAAAAAGTGGTAATTGCTGGGAATGCAGTTTAGATGGTTGTGATCTAGCACATTAGCAACGTGAAAAGTCGGATAGATGAGGGAGAAGTGTACATTGTGGGTGAAAGTAATGTGAATATAAAGAAATACTTCTTGGCAATCTGTGTCCTTTAGCTTTGCCCAGTAGACCTTCCTTTCAAGTCTCTTAGTTGTTTATGTAGTTCTCCTATGGCTCTATGTAAATTCCTTAGTTCTTTCATTTACTGTGGAGTCCAGAACTTTATACACAGTAATCTGCAAAATCCTGGGTATCACATATTCTGAGATGATGGGAGAATTACACTGTCAAATGAGAGCCCATATGTAATGTTACATTTAAAGGACACATGTAACTTTCTTAAAGCTCCCCAAGTCTTTTTCTTTTGAAAAGTCACCAAGTGGGAGGAATTCAAGAGCTGAAGAATCGCTAAAATGATTGTCCCATAATGCCTGGAATTGTCTGGAGATTGTTGATTAAAATAGAGATCACTTTGGACTCCATCTCAGGGTATGACAGGGTTGTCATATCCCCTGCAGAGACTCCTGTGACAAATACCTTTCCCAGAGAAGTAGAGTGCACATCAGCTTCCTTGGGAAGACAGATTGCTAGTAAAGTTATCTGGTTATTGACCATAAGCCAATCAGGTTATTAGATACACATGGTTAAATCCCAAAAGTCATTTGGGATAATGTCCCTAGCAATTTAGCGGGGCCTTGGGAGTGGGCATTGGGATAGGGGGACAGGCATATGTGAAGATACTGTCACTATGAGGTATGGTTCTGCACATTTTAATTTCTTATAAATTTGCAAAGCAGGATCTACTAATGATATTGAAGTGAGATATGATTAGTACACTTTCCTTATGTATAGAAGATGCTCAATCAATATTAGGAGTGAAGGACTGAATGACTTGCTGCAGCCTGCTATTGGAATAACCAGCTGAGAGGACAAGGATATTCAACAAAAGACAAAGAAGCTCAATTAGAAAGTTGATTTTTGCCAGGGTTTCTGCTAATGTCGGGTTCAAATGGGCACTGAACATGACAGTTACTGGCTGCAGGGATGACAAGGTATAAAAAGTTTCCCGATACCTTTGCAAAGTATTTTTTTTCTCCTTTGCTCACTAACTCCAAGCTGACATTTCTGATGTCAATAAACATAAATTTTTAGAACAACTGCTGGGGAGGAGAATAGAGGCCAATCCAAGAAAGCTAACTTTCAGCTATGCCAATAACTGTTCTGCAGTTTTATTATCACATGATTAGATCTATATAGTAGAAAGTAGAGGAGGCTCCCACCCTTTTTATAGATTTACTTTGAAGACAGTGTGATACACACTTCAATTCCCACTTCATATAGCCAGTATAAAACCCAGCCTGCTGTCCATGAATCACTTTTTAAGGGTCTGCTTTCTGTTCCATTTAAATTATTTAGAAAATTTAAGAGAACTTCTCACTTACAGCAACCCCATATTCTGTTTAAACAGAGTAGTCAGGTCTCATAACTTGACATCTTTCCTTGCTTTATAGAGACCTATGTAAAAATTCCTAAGAATCTTTTTCACCTGTGTATTCATCAAGATTTGGAACTTCTGAAATTATATATACACCTTTTATACAGTTTTAGCCTCCCGTTTCCTTGCAAGAAACAAATCAGACATTGTTTCATGGGTTTTCTTAAGAAATTATCTTTTTTTTTAATGTATATTTTTATTGTTATTTATGTCTTTTGCATTTTGTATTCCCCTTGGGTAGCCCACCACCAATTCACCCGTGATCCATCTCCATGGTCCCTTGTGTTCTTTTCTATTCCATTTTGTGCGCTTTTCCTTACCCCCCCCCCCTCCACTGATTGTCTCTCCCCTATTTGGTTTCCTTATAATCCTGTTATAAGTGAAACCATTCGATATTTTTCTCTTTCTGGCTTATTTCACTGAGTATGATTCCCTCAAATTCCATCCATGTCGCTGTAAATTGCATGTGTTTATCTTCTTTGAATGCTGAATAGTATGCCATTGTGTATATGTACCACATCTTCTTGATCCAATCATCTATTTTTGGACATCTGCGTTGCTTCCATACCTTTGCTATTGTGAACAGTGCCGCAATGAACATATGGGTGCATGTATCCTTTCGGATTAGTGTTTCTTTGTCCTTTGGGTAAATTCCCAAAAGTGGGATTGCTGGGTCATATGGAAGCTCCATGTTTAGCAGTTTGAGGAATCACCATACAGCTTTCCATAGTGGTTGGACCAGTTCCCATTCCCACCAGCAGTGTAGAAGAGTTCCTTTTTCTCCACATCCTTTCGAGCATTTGTTGATGCCTGTATTTTTAATGTGTGCCATCCTCACAGGTGTGAGGTGGTATGTCATAGTGGTTTTGATTTGCATTTCCTTGATTATAAGTGATGTTGAGCATTTTTTCATGTATCTGTTGGCCATTTGCTTTTCTTCTTTGGAGAAGTGCCTTTTGAGCTCTTCTGCCCATTTTTCGATTGGGTTATTGGCTTTTTTTTGTTGAGTTGTGTGAGTTCCTTGTAAATTTTTGTTATCAGTCCTTTATCAGATGTATTGTGTGCAAAAATCTTTTCCCAGTTGGTAGGGTATCTGTTAGTTTTGGTTAAAGTCTCTTTTGCTGTACAGAAGCTTTTTATTTTGATATAATCCCATCTGTTTATATAGTCTTTCACTTCCTTCGCTTTGAGGGATGTGTCTTTCAAGATTTTGTTGAGATGTATGTCATGAAGAGTTTTGCCTATATTCTATACATTTTATGGTTTCAGGTCTTACATCCAGGTCTTTTATCCATTTTGAGTTGACTTTTGTGCAGGGTGTGAGGTAGTGGTCTAGCTTCATTTTTTTGCATGTGGCTGTCCACTTTTCCCAGCACCATTTATTGAATAGACTGTCCTTGTTCCACTGCATTTTCTTTGCTCCTTTGTCAAAGATTAGTTGTTCATAGATATGTGGCTTTAATTCTGGGTATTCTATTCGGTTCCATTGATCTTTCTGTCTGTTTTTGTTCCAGTACCATGCTGTTTTAATTATTATGGCTTTATAATATAGTTTGAAATCAGGGAGTGAAATTCCTCCGTTTTCTTTCTTTTTAGTTAGGAGGGCTTTAGCTATGCGAGGTTTTTTGTGGTTCCATATGAATTTCATCAGTAGTCGATCTATTTCTTTGAAGAATGTCATTGAGATTT
>PVIJ01022398.1:0-16252 GCA_004024925.1 Scalopus aquaticus
TAAATAACTGCTCTAGCTTTGTGAGCAAATTCATCCTTTTAGGCTTCTCTTATACCTGGGAGATCCAGGTCCTCCTCTTTTCAGTCTTCTCTGGGACATATATTCTGACACTAACTGGAAACCTGTGCATTATCTGTGCTGTGACATGGGACCACCGACTCCAAACTCCAATGTACATCCTGCTGGCCAACTTCTCATTCCTGGAGATCTGGTATGTCACTACCACTGTCCCTAAGATGTTGGCCAACTTTCTCTCTGAGGTCAGCACCATCTCCTTCTCTGGCTGCTTCCTCCAGTTCTACTTCTTCTTCTCCATGGGCACCACTGAGACCTTCTTCTTGTCTGCCATGGCCTTTGACAGGTACCTGGCCATCTGCAGGCCCCTGCACTACCCCACCGCCATGACAGTTCAGCGCTGCATCAGGATGGCAGCTGGCTGCTGGGTGTGTGGCTTCATGTACTTCCTCTTGCCTGTTTACCTAATCTCCCAGCTGCCTTTTTGTTGTCTCAATGAGATTGATCACTTTCTGTGTGACCCAGGACCTCTTATAAAACTGTCCTGTGTGCCTGCTCCTGGCACTGAGACCACCTGTGCCATCTTTAACTCAGTCCTCATCTTCTCCACCTTCCTCTTCATCACCACCTCCTACAGCCTGGTGATGAGGGCCGTGCTGAGGGTCCCCTCAGCAGAAGGCAGGAGCAAGGCCTTCTCCACATGTGGCTCCCACCTGGCCGTGGTGTCCCTGTTCTATGGCTCCATCATGGTTGTGTATGTGAGTCCAACTGCAGGCAATCCAGCAGGGATCCAGAAATATGTGACTTTGTTCTATTCTGTATTAACTCCTCTTTTCAACCCCTTGATCTATAGCCTCCGGAATAAGGAGATGAAGGAGGCTCTGAGAAAATTATTCAATACCGTGAGATTTAGTCAGAAGCATGGATGAAATCTTTTAAGAATTTGAAGAAAATAATGTATTGAAAATAAATAAATTCAAAGACTAATATTTAATTGTATTAAATGAATCAGAACGAGTACTTTCTTTTGGGTGTAGGAATAAATACTGAATGTAATAAACTGCTTATTAAACCACTTTATATTTCTTCATTTTTTATTATTAGAGAAATTTATATCAGAAGCAAAGTTTTTCAAATTCATGTGAAAATTTTAAGAATATTATTCATCCTGCTGGTATTCAGATATAAGACTAGTTAATATTTTACTGCATCCTCTTTCTCTTTCTCTCTCTCTCTCTCTCTCTCTCTCTCTCTCTCTCACACACACACACACACACAGAGTCAATCATCCCATATTTTACATTTATTACTAAAATTTTCAGTTGGTCCAAAAGTTATATAAATTTACATGACAAATTTAAATGTTGATTCTTGAGCCAATACTAAAAACATGATAAGACTTGTTAACTTACTTATGAAAGTTGATCTATCACAATTGTATTGTTTCCTATTTTCTCACAAAGAACGTCTAGATAACTGTTATTAATATGTTAATATATATTTACTTATAAGAATTATTTTTGACAGGATCTCTGTTTTTAGACTGAATCATGTATTGCTCTTTCCTGATATATCATTTTTGCCTGTTGTAGTTCAGAATATAATGGCCAGTTCCATTGTAATTACAGAAGTTACTTGATTTGTCTCTACCAACTATCTCAGCCAGGATATTTTTGGTGCTCTCAACCAGAAATTTCCTCATGCCACAAAGAAACCCTGTGCATATTAACAATCACTCCTCAATCTTCCTTCTTTCGAGTCTTGGCAATCACTTTTTATCTTTTGTGTAAGTTTTTCCTGGATCATATAAATGAAATCTTTTAGGGACTGGCTTCTTTCATTTAGAGTAGTGTTTAAATGGCTCATTTATGTTATAGTCTGTATCAGTACTTCCTTTTTAGGATTATGTAACATTTCATGGTATTGATATATTTTTATTTTGTTTAACCTCTCAACGTTGATGACATTTCAAGTTGCTTCAATTTGGTGGCCCTTATGAGTAATGCTTCTATGAACAAGTTTTAGTGTGAACATATTTTCACTTCCTAAGGTATAGCTCTAAGGTCAAATTGCTAGTTTGAATGTTAATTCCCTGTTTTAACAGTTCAAAATATGTTTTACAGAAAATAAGAGGTATAAAGAAAAGGACTTAGTATTTCTAAACTATTTCTAATGTTTTCAAAGATTTTGGACCGCTTTCCTTTGCTTCCATTTCTACATAATGAGTAATCTTTATATCTTCTATTAAAACTGTGAAAACTGTATTTGATGAAGTGGTGGCATTAGTTATTCTTTATTATTATTATTGGTCATAGGACTTTTTTGAATTTGTGATATATTGGTACAGTTAAAATGTTATAATAGGAGCATTTTTGATGGTGGTCATGTTGCACCAAATAATGTTTGTCAGTGTGTGAGAGGTAAGAATTAAAGCAGCTGGTCTCTGTCCATTCAACAACTTCACCAGAAGGATGTTCCTTGGGTAAAAGGGTGATGGTTTCATGGATATAAACTTATCGCCAAATGTTAAGTCACATACAGTAAATATGTACAATTTTCGTATACCAATTATTTATCAACAAGGAATTTTTTTAAGGACCATGGATTGAGTGTGCATAGAATGTGGAACAGTCTACCACTGACGATTTTAGGCAGCAACTCTGAGCCAGAAACATGCCCATTACTTGATGCTCTTTACTTCATGGGCTCTTCCCAACCATTTGTAGTTTCATTGGAATTAGCGAGAACTAGTAACTTCAAGACAATATAATCTGTACGTGTTTGAATGCAGATTGCAACTAGGAACCGAATCTCAAACCAAATTCTTAAACATGACATTACTTTTCCCCTCAACTCCTTGGAATTAGAACTTATTTTAAAATTTACTCTAAGTAGTCACAGAATATAAAAGTTAGGTAGTCAATGTATAGATTCCAGAGGTACTATTTTTTACCTAAATCCTCTCAGTTTGGAACTTAGAAATAGCAATTTAGTGCAATCATACCATTCACCAGAATAAACCAACTTCACTATGCATTATTTAGATGTCTTATAAGGCTATCAATGTTTACCTAAAGGAAAACAAAGCTCACTCTTAAACATCTGACACCCTTGTTGCTTTCTGTCCTCTGGGTGCAAAGACTCTGGGTCCACACTTACATCTTTTTCTTTTCATACTTCTCTACCTTAGCTGCCAGTCAACACTTCTTTTGCCCTTTCTTTTTCTCAGGATAGTTTATGGCTCTATGCCTTCTGATATCATATGATATACTATGATATGATATACTATGATATGACATGCTATGGCAAAACATGATGTCACATGATAGACCATGATGCAATGTAATATTATTTCATTTTAAAAAGGTAAATGTTGATTGAGAACACAATTTGAAAGGCACGATGAAGTCCCTTTCTGGGTATTGATATGAAAAACTACCTTATCTGAGAACACAGGAATTATGAAGACCTAAGATGATAGAGACTATTTTGCACTAAATTCAAGCTCTCTTATCATAACAGTAAAGAGTTATAACTCCAGATTATTTAATCAGTATTATCAGAAATTAACATGATAAATACATAATACTCTGTAAAAGGGCTTTCAAGTTTCCCTTGAATAACATATATTAAGCAGTTACATAAAGAAGGATTTGTATGAGAGTGTTGAATATAAATGCCTTTTCCTGGGTAGCCATGCCATTTTACATTTTGCTATACCATAAAAATCAATTACAGTATTGTCTGTATGTGCTGCAATTAGAGTACAATTGGAAACGTATTCTTACCTGTGTATATCATACACTGTATATGATAAAGAGCTCTCTTAACTCTATGGTATAGAGATATATAACTATTATTACTCCAAAATTGGCATTTGACCAGTGCTTTTGAAATAGAGGGCACCTTACTTGACACTCAGAAGTAAATGCCACTTCTCAATGTCCTCAAAGCCTATATCTTAAAAAGTTTTCAAGAAAAATTCAAAGTAGGATATGGAAGCAGAAAAAAACACACACAATGGAGGAAATGCTTATTAAAATCAGTTATGATTCACTCTAACATTTTATTATCACCATTACTCTTTAACGCTGGTTACTTGATCAACCCTTCCCACTGATCAAAATGATTTACTTTTCCATCACAACAATTCCATTGATAATTGTCCAGAGGCAAGGCTACAATGATGGCAATTCTGTAAGTTTACTTTGTTTCCAGAAGAAGAACATTTCTTATGACCACAGAAATCTGACCAGGCTTCAGATATCGACCTTTCAGTTTTGACATAGCTGACTTCATTTCTTTGTTCCTAAGAGTATAGATGGCAGGGTTTAAAATGGGAGTAAAGATGGTGTAGAACACAGCAAGGACTTTGTCAACTGAATAGCCACTGAAGGGCCACACATAGATGAAGATGCATGGTCCAAAGAAGAGTATGACCACAGTAATGTGGGCAGTCAGCATGGAGCGAGCCTTTGCCATGCTAGCCGAGGAGCGATTCCTAACTGTGACAAGTATCACAGTGTAGGAGACAACCAAAAAGAGGAAGGTACTCATAGAGAGGAAGCCACTGTCAGCAACAATTAGTAGGCTGATAACATAGGTGTCTATGCAGGCCAGCTTGGTCACTAGAGGGAGGTCACAGAAAAAACTATCAACCTCATTAGGGCCACAAAAAGGCAAGTTAACAGTGAATGCCAACTGGCTGGTAGTATGGACTAAACCAACAAACCATGGGACTAGGACAAGAATAATACACACACGGCGACTCATGATCGTCATGTAGTGGAGAGGTTTGCATATAGCCACATAGCGGTCATAAGCCATGGACACAAGGAGCACCATTTCGCCGCCAGCGAATAAATGAACACAGAATATCTGAGTCATGCAGGCTTCAAAAGAAATAGTCTTGTGTTCCGCCAGTAAGTCTGCAAGCATTTTGGGGGTAGCAAAGGAGGCAACACATATGTCTATAAAAGAGAGGTTGGCAAGCAGAAAGTACATTGGGGTGTGCAGGCGCGAATCTGACGTCACGGTGAGGATGATGAGAAAGTTGCCCAGCAGAATTGCCAGGTAGAGTAGTGAAAATATGACAAATAGTATGGGCTGAAGCTCCTTGGAGCTGGAGAGTCCCAGCAACACAAATTCGGTCACCCGAGAATAATTTGTTTCACTCATTGACTTTGGTAGGTATTTATCTTCAGTTACCTGAGTTGGAGATAAACTAAGATCAGTATGAGTGAACTAAGCATGGATTTGATGTCTCAATTCTGTCTCAGTTTTAAGAATTTTAGTTTCCATTCAAGTATGTATTTTGGATTATTAGGCATGCCTAAAGAGAGACAGTACTCCAGAAAGCAAAACGAAAGAGAGAGAACCAGATAGGACAATGAACAAAAACTTTTCTAGAAAAGGCATGGTGCTGGAAGATAGGTGGAAACAATTTCAACCAACTGATTATTTTAGTTACATGAATTTAAGAAGTTAAATAAGCTGATTAAGAAATTAAAGTTAGAAATAAATATTAAAGCAACTATCAGAAAAGTTGTTTCGACATGTCTGAAATCTAACATTATAATCTAGAGACAAAATCTGTCATTTTTTCTTCACTAAATAAAAAGGACACTCTTACTAGGAGGAAAAGGTGTGAACTGTTTCTAGAAGGAAACAGGCATTCACAAAATCAACATTCAACATGTAAAACATGTTAGGCACATACTGTGTTATTCCATTTAAATGAAGTTTAAAGCCAGACATACTAAATCTATGGTATTAGAAGTGAGGACAGAAGTTACCCCTGGAAGGAGGAAAGGAGGGGACATTAGAGAGGCTTTTGGTGTGCCAGCATATGGTGTTTCTTTATTTAGCTGATAGGGTGCCCCTGAGAAAGGATCCTTTTCCTTTTCTCTTCATGGGGTCTATTGACCCTCTCTGCCAGAACACTTAAACTCTAATCTGACTTCAGTTAAGAACATTTCTAGCATTGGATTATTTAGAAATTATCTTTTCCCAATTCAGCATTAATGGAAAGATAATTATACATTTTATATCACAAATGAGATTTGCTTAATAAATGAGTATTTATTTCACCTTTGCATTTTTCCCCTTATACTAAAGTTTCTGAGTGTAATAGGAGGAAAGTTTAGCTCTCATCTTTGCTCCAAAGAAAGCATATTAGTGAAGGATAAACATATAGATGTATTTATTCCCTGTGTGTCACAGAGTAGCTCAGTGACCCCGAGAAGATCTTTTACATCGATACCTCTATTTTTCAGAATGTAAGAAGAAGATATTTATCAACCAAAGTTCTAAGCTTCTGTGCAATATAAATTCATTATTTTTTGGTTAATTCACTATATAAGAATTTAAAAGCTTACACCACTGTGCTAGGCACAGCTGAAAGAGCTTTTAAGTTTATAACTTTCCCCTTTAAAGGTCATTTTACTATCATTATGTCTTATTCTTTTAAAGAAGATGATGGACTCTTTTTTTCCCATCACTCTTTAGCACATTCTTTTCTAGATTAAACAAAACTAGTTTTACTACTTAATAAAAATACTTTTACACACAATAAAATTATATAATGGAAGCAAATCTACTGGAAAATATTCTACGTTAAAATCACAGCTATGTTATTAAGCAACTGTATGGCACTGAGCAAACCATTTAGCTCTTCAGGGTTCAGTGTTCTCAAATATAAAATAATGAGAATAATACTACCCTTAAAGAGGTAGCAAAAGTGTTTGTTATATAGGTCATGAATCTTTAATCAATGTAGTGCTTACTCATATGTAAGCTTTCTTAATGTATTATGTCATATCAGAATAATTATTTTGCTTTTGACAGTTATACTTTTTTAAGACAGTGCTGCTTAACATACAGAAGAAAAAGTTCCCACTTCTAGATGGTCTCAAGCAAATTTGATATTTCTTTTTTTGTGTGTAATATTGTAGGATGTATTCATGCAATCATAGAAAATTTTGTTAAGTGACTCACATGTCCCTCCTACTCCTATGTCTTGTTTTTAATAAGTCTTTTCCCAGTATTTTTATCTCTGAAAACCATGTCTGGTTGGTAAAATAAAGTAGCGATGAGTATGATTTGCAGATGCCACCAAACCTTAGCAGTTCAGTTAAAACCTTGAGAAATTTTCTTTCACTGGCAGCTCTTTCCACCCCACTTCTCCTCCCTGTTCCTCACAGTCACCATGGACTAGAGACCAGTGCTGGTGCGTGAGCCTTAGAAAAAGACCACAAAATATGGCCACTGAACTAAGATAAAAATGAAGATTTTGGACACAACCTTTAGTCTATAGGCATCCAGAACCAGACAGGGTTTGATTTCCAGGTACAAGTTGCCATGAAAAACACTGACCTGGCCCTGAGGAGATGAGTCATGAGCCAGGTTTACCTTTAAGAAGGAAATAAGCAGAGAATGTCAGTACCTGAGATGGAGTTGTCCTCAAGGAAATGGGACAGAGCTGGCTGCAGAATCCTAATGGGAGTCCTGGCTAGTGGGGGAGCAGTTGACGCTCTCAGGATCTGAAAAGGATCTGAAAGAGGGAAAGGAATTGATGAAACCGAAGAGGCAAAGAAAGGCTGAAAATAAATTATAAAGGTATTGTTTTGATAATTGTTGCAATATTGTTTCTGCTTATGTTAGCAGTAAAGAAAGAAATATGTAAGCAATCACAGTTACTTGCTGCGACCTCAAAATTAAAATCAATAATACTTAACTAAAAGTAAAGAGAATTGATGCTTGATCTATGTTTCAGTCAAATGTCCTAGGAAAGTGCATGTTCCAATTTTACCTTCAGAAAAATGAATGGAATTTATCAGTTACAGAAATGATTTTAAGGGGGGAATTCAGAAATATCAGCTGTTACTTCTTCATGGAAGCCTTCTTTGTCTAATCATAGAAAATTTTAATCAGTAACATTAATCAAAAGCACTCCAATTTTTTTTTTCAAAGAAAAACCAATGGTAGTCATTGCCACATAATTTAGTTTTTTGGACAGTTCCTGAGATGTTAGGAAATTTAGTCATTTTCTCAAAATAACATATAGGAAAATTTGTACTTTTTCCTTTTCCTAAACTACTTTCCTTTAATTTTAACATGTAGATTAACTTTCCCCTTCTTCTCAAAGGAGTGTTATCCATGATCATCATATAATTGAGTTAGATACTTTATCCTATAATAATATAGTGGGTTTTATCATGTTAGTGATAAGATTCTCAAAGATATACCTCACATCGAGGGTACACTTTACTTTTTCTTTAATTAGGTGAACAGCAGCAAGTTCTTTCTTTCATTAGTAAATTTTTATCCAGTAATTGCATACACTAGTTATAATTATTTCTATTTCATATCTAATAATTAATATTACCTCTCTTCTAAATGAAAAACTTTAAAATAACCTGAAGTATAAATCCAGGGCTGATGTCCACAGATATATGCTACAGGCAGAATATTGTGATTTAGAAAACCTCTTTTCTACTTCTTTCTATTAAATATCTTACCACATTTTAAGCAAATTGCATACTCTCTCAGGTACTAAATTCTTTTTTAAAACAAGAAAGCAGTTAAAAATTTG
This sequence comes from Scalopus aquaticus, assembly GCA_004024925.1. Taxonomy (NCBI): domain Eukaryota; kingdom Metazoa; phylum Chordata; class Mammalia; order Eulipotyphla; family Talpidae; genus Scalopus; species Scalopus aquaticus. The sequence continues at coordinate 8,609 of PVIJ01022398.1, forward strand.
TCTTCCTAAACTATAAAATCCTATGGTTACCTGCTTTGAGATATGATCCCATAAGAACAAATAAATTATATGTATAAAATAAAGCAACAGGTTACACTGATATAAACAGTATATACAACCAAAAAGATAAAACCATCCCGATTTTGTCAAAGAAAATCATTTACTTTTCTAGGGTTAGTTATTTTCTAATTGTTAATAGAGATAATGGGTACAGAACCTGAGATGGTTAAAGAAAGTAGAGGACGTAACCTGTCTGCTCTCTCTTTTAACTGAATCAAGAGCATAGGGAAGCACAGCTGGCTCTTTGCTCCAAGCCCTGGAATATCTGCTCTTGCCAAATGGAGCAAAATTTTACAGGGACCACTGGCTGAAGGGCAAAGGGAGCGAACCCAAGATTTCCCAGGTTTCAGTCTAACCCTCTACAGTCTCCGAAGTATCACTGGCCTCCACATTCAGATAAAAGGAAATCTTTGCCAGTAATTGGAAACTAACTGGGAATTTGCCATCAGTAGATTGTAGTGATGAATGTAAGTGATGATAGGTTTGTGCACAGGTATTAATAGGGACTGATTTGGAGGGACAGTGAGAGTGAGAAAGAAAATCTGCAGTTTTATTTCATGTTAAATAAAGTAGTGTTATTATTCATTATTCTATTGTGCAGGTTGTCTTTTTTTTTTTCCTAAAGGGATTTAAAAAAAAAAAACAACACACGGATCTCATCTTTAAAAAAGAGTTTCTGAAAATTTCTTAATTTCATGAACATTCATCTTTCCAATACTTAATAAAAAACACGATTGTCATTTTTCAAAATAAAGGAAATAACTAGAATATCTTTTCCACATTAACTTCCCTCTTAACTACTAACACAAATGTTACAGGCTAAGTCAATATAATATTTCATTTTTTTCTTAGTAATTAGAAATAAAGTTGCAGATTTGAATAGTAGTAAAGTTGAATAGTGGTCTTCTACTTATGTTAGTGAAGTGCATATTTGTCTTTCACTAATTAGCTTACAAAATAGGACTAGGTAATATCCAGTACTATTTTCATTTCTAAATTTTGAAATGCAGAAGTGGTTATATAATGAAACATGTAGAATTTGGAAAAGTCAATAGAATTTCTTGGACTATTAGAATGTCAAGCAGCTTCTTGATTAATGAATTATATGCCACTTTCTCATTGCCACTATACCTCAGACATCACAATCTTTCAGATCACAAAATATATCAGAGATTTCATTACCTCCTGAATTCAGATGAAGTTTGATACTCAGAAAACAAATCTTATATTAATATCTATTTTAAAATGTAACACTGGAACTCTGGAAATGTAAGCATGCATAATTATTCGTGTTCATAATTTATCTTGTAAAATTTGCTTTCCTATAAGAACATATGCATAAAGCAATGATCGACACCCAATTCATCATTACTCTGCATTGCACAGCAATTCCTGTCTTTATTCTAGCCAAATTTTGATAGTCGATAACTATGGATTTAATAAGTATCTAAATATCCTATAAATAGAAAATATAAAAGGGCAGAGAAGGCACAGATAATAGTTGAAACAGTCTTCCCTCTGTTCATCAGATTCTGATCCTATTTATATCAGGTTGCTCCTCATAAGCAATGCAGTGGGGAAGTCATATATAGACAGAGAAGAGGGGAATAGGAATTTTCTTGATCCAGATGGCGTTTCCAATTTGACCAAGACAATAATGACCCTTTTGGTGAATTCTAGCTGTCAAGTTTGCATCTAGGAAACAGCTTACTCATAACTTCTCTATTCTAAGCAAATATTTAAAATATACTTAAAATACTTACATGTTCTAGTAATGATTCCTGTCTTTGGTTCTTTAAATCTTATAAACTTCCTCTTACCTGTGAGTTTTCATACTCAATATATTTTCAATATACTCTTGACATGGTGCATTTTAATGTGGTCCCTGCACTAAAATGTGCTAAGCCCCTTGGGTTTTGCTGTAATGTAATGAGAGCTCTGCTACTCTTTCCCTCAAATATACAATTCTGCAATATGCTAAGACAAGACAAATAAAGACTTCTATCCTGATGTTGGGGGAACAGATCTCTTTGGATAAGTGAACAATCACTCTTTAGAGATCTGTTAGGTCACCCTGCACTGGGAGTAATTACATTTTCCCATTGTGTATTCTTGGTACCCATGTAGAAGTTCAGTTGATTGCATGCCTGAGTTTATTTCTAGGTTCTCTATTCCATTCTATTGGTCCATATGTCTGTTGTCATGCTAGAAAAGTCATACTGTTTTGGTAACTGCAGGTTTACACTATATTTTGAAATCAGGACAGGCGATGCTCCAGCTTAATTATTCTTGTTGAAAATTGTTTGGGATATTGGAATAATTTTTAGTTGCATATGAATTTTAGGATAAGTTTTCTGTTTCTATAAAAATGTGATTTGGATTTTGATAGGGATTACATTGAATCTATAGATTGCTTTGTGCAGCATAAAATTTTATAGTATTAATTGTAGCAATTGATTTACATGGGATGTCTTTCCATTTATTTGTACTACTTTAATTTCTATTGTCAGTGCTTTATAGTTTCAGTGTACACATCCTTTATTCCCTTAGCGAAGTTTATTTCTAAATATTTTGTTCTAAGCATTTTGCTTTTTATATTTTAAACAATATACCTTTGAAGCAAGCGTTCTCTTGTTCTCAATTTCAAACATTATGTGTATATGCATATACACATGCATATACACATACACTAAAATTTCAGTGAGCATCTATTGTATGTCAAGAATTATTTTTGAGTCTACCAAGAAATATGTGAATAAGCAGAATAGATCAAGAGTTGGCAAACTTTTTTTTTTGTATCATGTCAGACAATAATTATTTAGACTTTACCAGGTCTATTTAGACTTTACCAGGTCTCTGGTACATATTATTCTCGTTTTGCTTTTTTAACATCCCATTAAAAAGTGGAAAAAATTGTTCTTAGCTGTGGATTATAAAGTGCAAATTGTGAGCCAGATTTGGCCATAATTTATGAATCTCTGTCATAGACCAAAATTCTAATGGAGGATACAGAAAACAACGTTAAACTAATAAGACACTATCACATAACACGAAAAACAACAAATAAATCATCTTATAAAGATTTGTCATAATGTTACAGAGTCCCTCAATCCTTGTCCTTGGCAATCACTGATTTGTTTTCTTCACTTTAGTTTGAATCCAAATGCTTGTGTGTGTGTTGTTGATTTTTATAGTAGTAACTTTGTTTTAAAACACTGTATATGATCTAGGGGTGTAGGTTCAGACCTCTTCAGATGTATGTTACCAAACCACATCACCAACAAGACACTCACTGCCTATTGCCACTCACACCCTCCTTTTCCCTCTCTGGTAACCTCAATTCTACTGTCATTATTTCCAAGGTTTGTTTTCCATTTGGTTTTGTGTTGTCCCTTGTTTTATTTTTCTATGTTCTACATATGAGTGAAACCATCTGATTTTTGTTTTTCTTCTACTTTATTTCCCTTGAAATAATCCCCACCAGTTTCAGCCACTTCATCACAAATGGCAGAGGTTGATGAATTTCCTGTAAGCAATAAAATGTTAGACTTTGTTTTCTGAATCATTTGGGAACTCTGTACTTATAATTGGTGAATTCAGTTCATTAACATTTGTGGTAATTATTGACATATAAGTATTTGTTCTATTTTATTGTTTTGGGGTGTTTTTGTAATTTGTTCTTTTGTTTTTCTCTTATTCTTTTTTCTTGTGCATTGACATCTTTCTTTTATGTTATGTTTGAATCCCCTTGCCAATTTCTTATATATTTCTCCTATGGATTTTTGATTTAAGTTATGAAGTTTATGTGTAAGAAGGTTCTACACTTATAAAATGTAAGGCATATGAAAATTGTTCAACATCACTAATTCAGGGAAATGCATATCAAAAACACAATGAGATATCACCTCACACCAGAGAGAACAGCCCATATTAAAAAAATGAAACAACAAATGCTGGCAAGGATGCAGTGAAAAAGGAACCCTCTCACACTGCTGGTGGGAATGCAAACTGGTCCATTCACTATGGAAAGCTGTGTGGAGGTTTCTCAGATTACTAAAAATGAATCTACCATATGAAACAGCAATTACACTACTGGGAATTTACCTAACTGACACAAAAACATTAATTTGAAAGGAAACCTGCACACCTATATTTATTGCAGGACTATTTACAATAGCCAACATATGGAAACCACCTAAAGGACTTAAAACAGATGAATGGGTCAGAAAAATGTGGTATATACACATATTGGAATACTACTCAGCCGTCAAAAAGATAAACTCATGCCATTTGTGGCTACATGGATGGAGCTGGAAGGGATTATGCCAAGCAAAATAAGTCAGAAGGAAAAGAGATAACCATTGGCTGGTTTCACTTATATGTGGAGTATACAGGTCAAGAAAAGGACAATAATTGCAAACTGACCATAGATTTTAGGCACAGAGCAGGGGAGAAGGGTGAGGGGTCAACACAGGGGAGGGAAGAGCACAAGGGTGTATGGTAATGAATCACAGGTGATATGATGGCACCTGGGGGGAGAAACTATTACTGTACAAAATAACAGTGATGTAAGAAAGTTAACAAATGAATTTAGAAAAAAGAAAAGTGGGAGAACTACAAGGACTACACTTGAGGGGAGAAACAATTACTGTACAAAAGTGAACAATTACATTTTTATATAAATAAATTAAAAAAAGGTAATTACTCGTTTCTGTGCTTTCATTCTATGTAAGTTTTTGCAATCATTATATGTTGAGGCACTTAGCAATAGTTATTTTTTATTGCTGAGTGGAATTCTATTGTTTATTAGTTTTCTCTTGCTGCCACAATAAATTACCATAAGCATAGAGGCTTAACCAGCTGAATGTCTTTAAAGTCTGTCTGTATGAAGAGCAATATGGAGCTTATCTGGTGAAAGTCAAAGTGTCTGCAGGGTTGTGTACTATTCTTAAAGCTCTAGGGGAGAAGCTATTAGCTTGCATTTTCTATATTCTAGAAGCCATCACAAATATTTGGCTAGTGAACTACTTTCTCTGTCTTCAAAGAAAGCAATGTTGCACCTGTGCTTTTCTTTCTCTCCATTCTACTGCAGCTGGCAAAGGTTCTCCATAAGGAGATACATGATTTGATGGGGCTCACCAGGAAAATTTTCCTATCTCAAGTTCCACAGCCTAGATAAGAATTGCAAATTCTTTTGTTACGTAGGGTGATATAATTGTAGGTTTTGAGGTTAGTAAGTGAGTATATTGGGGTAACATTATTCAGCTTGTTATATTATATTCCAAGGGACAAACCCTAGGAAAGTGAAAATACATGTTCATACAAAAACTTGTCATGTGTAGCATACAATAGGCCAATAATGGAAACAAGTCAAAATGTCTCATAATCGTAGAATATAAACAGAAAGTAGTTTATCCTGGGCTTCCCTGGTGGCGCAGCGGTTGAGCGCTGCGCTGTGGAGCTGTTGGCAGCGGCGATGAGAGTTCGAAGCCCGGCCTGGGAGAATCCCACATGGCGTGGCAGACCTCTCCTGCCTCGCCCGCTGCTCCCCTCAGCAGTGGATTTCTGATCTGCCTGTTCTGCTACCTGCTCTGTCTCTGGTGAACCCTCTTGCCGCCCCACGCCTCTGGCCTGTACCCCAGCTTGTATGTATAAATAAAAAATAAATCTTAAAAAAAAAGAAAGTAGTTTATCCATAAAATAGGATGTTATTCAATAATAAAGTGGAATAATGTACTTATAAATGCTACAAAATAAATTAATCTTGTAAATATCATGCTGTGTGAAAGAAGCTTTATATGATTCCATTTATATGAAATAGCCAGAATCCATAAACCTAAGGAAAAGTAGATTTGTGGGTTCCAAGGTCTGGGAAGATAGTATTATTACCCTTCTGGAGTTTGTTTGTGGAATGAGAAAAATTTCAGTGAAGATAATGAGATATTAGTGTTCTTCAAGAAGCTGTAGAGACAAATCTAACAATTTTGTAATCCCTGGGATTACAATCCCTGGGAGTCACTGGTCACTGTCTTCTAACCAGAAGGCCAAATGGTGACTGAGGAAAGACAATGCATGCTTCATACTAATTACAGCTCTTTCCAATAAAATTCTTAAGGTAAATATATAATGGAAAAATATAGGCAACCATCTGGATATAAGTGCTAGAAGTATTAAAACGTGGTGAGAAAATGGGAAGATGTGCGATTATTATAAATCAACTTTCAGAAAGAAATAGATGACTACATCCTGTCATGTTTTACTATTGATGCAGGAATTAGTATTTAAATTTTGCTTTGTAAATCTGCATATGTATCTTTTGATTGACTAAGGAAACTTAAAAAAGATGACAGTTTATTGCGCATAGGTGTGTATAATTAAGACAGCAAAATTTTAAAATGTGTAAAACATGATGTCAGCAAAATAAGCAATCTTTCCTTCTTTGAAAAAAGTACAATTAATATAAATTTTATTAGTAATAAAATATTAGGAAATACACGCAGTTAGCTATATAAACAATTATATTTGAATATGTTCTTGTCAAAAAAGGATATTTTGCTAATTCCATTAAAACAGTATCAACTCTTAATTAATTTATCTACTATATATTATTTTAGTCATTAACACAAGTTCTTCAAAAATTTCTTCTATGCCTCTGACTAAATCTCACAGTGTTGAATAATTTTCTCAGAGCCTCCTTCATCTCCTTATTCCGGAGGCTATAGATCAAGGGGTTGAAAAGAGGAGTTAATACAGAATAGAACAAAGTCACAGTTTTCTGGATCCCTGCTGGATTGCCTGCTGTTGGATTCACATACACAACCACGACGGAGCCATAGAACAGGGACACCACGGCCAGGTGGGAGCCACATGTGGAGAAGGCCTTGCTCCTGCCTTCTGCTGAGGGGACCCTCAGCACGGCCCTGATCACCAGGCTGTAGGAGGTGGTGACGAAGAGGAAGGTGGAGAAGATGATGACTGAGGTAAACATGGCACAGGTGGTCTCAGTGCCAGGAGCAGGCACACAGGACAGTTTTATAAGAGGTCCTGGGTCACACAGAAAGTGATCAATCTCATTGAGACAACAAAAAGGCAGCTGGGAGATTAGGTAAACAGGCAAGAGGAAGTACATGAAGCCACACACCCAGTAGCCAGCTGCCATCCTGATGCAGCGCTGAACTGTCATGGCAGTGGGGTAGTGCAGGGGCCTGCAGATGGCCAGGTACCTGTCAAAGGCCATGGCAGACAAGAAGAAGGTCTCAGTGGTGCCCATGGAGAAGAAGAAGTAGAACTGGAGGAAGCAGCCAGAGAAGGAGATGGTGCTGACCTCAGAGAGAAAGTTGGCCAACATCTTAGGGACAGTGGTAGTGACATACCAGATCTCCAGGAATGAGAAGTTGGCCAGCAGGATGTACATTGGAGTTTGGAGTCGGTGGTCCCATGTCACAGCACAGATAATGCACAGGTTTCCAGTTAGTGTCAGAATATATGTCCCAGAGAAGACTGAAAAGAGGAGGACCTGGATCTCCCAGGTATAAGAGAAGCCTAAAAGGATGAATTTGCTCACAAAGCTAGAGCAGTTATTTA
>PVIJ01022399.1:0-16275 GCA_004024925.1 Scalopus aquaticus
TCCCATCCCCTACCTCAAAGAAAGGGAAAAAATCCCAACTTCTTATTCCTATGAGTTCCTTAAACAAAAGGGTAGCTCAGTGACTCTCCAGTTTATTCATTTGGAGATAAATCCTGGGATTGTACCAGTTGTAGAGCCTTTAGAATGTAAAGGTTCATGTTACATTCTCAACTTTAAAGTTTCAATTTAAATTCTGATACAACAGGAGATTAAATAATAAATAAAAGTACAAATAGGGAACAAAATTCTGATATATTCTGTCACCCAGTTACTAGTACAACAGGAAAGCTAGAACACTTAATATTCTTTTTTCTACCACGCCTAATTTTCTACTCGAAAAGAAAAAAACTGCAGACAGAGGAGAGAGAAGACTAAAAGAATGGGATATGCTAAATATATAACTGTTTCTATTATATTACCCCTTGAGATCCGAGACTCTCCATTCATGAAAGGTTAAACTCATTTTGTGATAGTGCTATAGGGCACATGTGATTCCCTTTTATCTAAAAATAGTTTCTGGAGAATGTAGAAGCACTGTATTATTATTTTAATATTAAGGCCTGTGTTCAGTGAGATTCTAAAACCCTGAAAACTCATCAAGGAAATATAAATCAAGGGCCTATATTTAATATCACACAAAGCAGAACCAATCCCACACACACCAAAAAAAAAAAGGGGGGGGAAGGCACTCTGAAGACATAGTACATTAAGCAGACACACACAGCATTTATCTTCAGTGAGAGCCACTGAAGAGGTGGGAATCATGATTTAATAAGCTTTGTTTCAACCTAACGTCAGATGGAAGACACCTAATGCAAACATGCAATCATATCAAATACAGTGACTGAATGTGAGCTTATCCATTCACTAGAAGCACTGGAACTCATAGAAAATAATTCCATTTTGATTATGTTCATAGATAAAACTAACGCAAGAATATTTTCAAGTTATATGAACAAATTATCTTTTAGGTGGAAGTCATTCCAATTTTGAGCTGATGTTTAAAAAAAGGACAAATTTGTATTTGCATAAAGGAACAAAATATAATTTAAAAAATTATTTACTAATAATAAGCTGATAATTAACAATTTAATCACCTAAATTTTTTCAGTCCCAAAATGCTTTTAAGTTATTAGGTGCTGTTAAAATACTGTGTCTCACAGATCAATGGGATAGAACTGAGAGCCTAGAAACAAACCTACACATATACAGTTACTTTATTACAATGAAACCAAGAACATATAATGGAGAAAGGAATGTCTCTTCAACAAATGGTGTTGGGAGAACTTGACAACCACATGTAAAGAAATGAAACTAGATCATCATCTCATGCCTTACACAAAAGTTAACTCAAAATGTATTCAAGACTTGGATATAAGAGCTGAAACAATAAAATACATAGATGGTACACTCCATGACATCAACCAGAGAGATTACCTTTGAGAACTATACTCCAACAGTAAGGCAAAAGCAAAAAATAAACAAATGGGATACTTCAAACTAAAAAACTTCTGTACAGTGAAATAAACTCTAATTAGGATGAAGAGACACCCTTCTGAATAGGAAAAAATATTTGCAAGGCATACAAGGGGTACATCTAGAGATGGGGGCCTCTTAGATGTGCTTGCTTCTTTCTCCTTGCATGTAGTCTTAAAAACAAGAACACTAACAATAATGCATATAAATCATTATTTAATGAATTAGAGCAAATCATTACCCTCTGTCCCTCTGTCCCTGTAACTTGTTTCAGTCCAGCAACTACAAAGTGGCACTATTGCCGGTCTCAGGACAGACTGGCTGGGCCCAGGTGGCAGTGCATGTTTATTGAGAAGAACCTGAACTTAGACCGTATCCTCATTATAACAGTAATATCTCTGCTTTGGGGTAGGGTTTGTCCTCCATTTTCTGAATAAGCGATGTGTGAAAAAGCATGTTCTTCTGCTGTGACTGTGCCAGGCAGATCCAAAACTTCTGCTGTTCCACAGCCTGCCCCCTCCCCTGCATGTAGAATAAGGTCATCCCTTGCTTTAGGCTCCCTGTGGCCTATAAAGAGAAAGGCTGTTACCCTTCGGGGAGAGACTCAATGTGAGATCCCCCTGGAGTTTTCCTTCACTCTAGCACTTCAATAAATCTCAGTTGCATAATCAATTGCCATGGTTAGGGTCCTCATATCATTTTTTTTAAAGATTTATTTATTTATACATACAAGAGCTGGGGTGCAGACCAGAGGTGTGGGGGGTGATAGGATTCACCAGAGACAGAGTCAGAGCAGAACAGGCAGATGTACTGAGATACACTGCTGAGGGGAGCAGTGGGCAAGGCAGGAGTGGTCTGCTGCACCATGTGGGTCAGCTCCCTGGCCAAGGATCAAATTCCTGCTGCAGTGGCTGGCAATAGCTTGTAGAGCTCTGTCTTGAACCCCTGTGCCAACAGGGAGGCCCTGGGAGGACTCTCATTTCATTCTTGAGTGAGGAACTCAAGAACCCACTACCACTGGCTGGTGCCAATCTGACAAAGGGTTAATATCCAAGGTATATAAAATACTCATAAAGCTAAAAAACAGAAAACAACCTTTCTGAATAGACACTTGGCAAAAAACGAGTACAGGGCCTCCCTGGTGGCCTACAGGTTGTCTCAGTGCTACCATTATGATGGCCCATCACGACACCCTGAGCTCGATCCTTGGCCAGGGAGCTAATCCACATGGCACAGCAGATCTCTCCTCCCTCTCCCGCTGCTCCTATCAGCAGTGTATTTCAGTAGATCTTTCTGTTCTGCTCCCCACTCTGTCTCTGGTGAATCCTTTCACCTCCCGCATCTCTGACTTACACCCCAGGTCTTACATGCAAAAATAAATAAATAAAATCTTAAAAAATAAAAGACATACAGGGCATATGAGCATATGAAAAATCGTTCATTGTCAATTTTGATTAGGGAAATGCAAAGCAAAACCACAATGAGATATCACCTCATACACCTCATACCTGTGAGAATGAATGATGTCAAAAAAGCCCGAAACAAGTATTGGCATGGGTATTGTGAAAAAGGAAACTTTGTATATTGTAAATTGATGCAGATATAAGTTGAGGCAGCCTCCATGAAAAACAATATGGAGGTTCCTCAAAATACTGAAAATAGATCTACCATATAATCCAGTATTTACAACATTTCTAGGCATCTATATAAAGAAAGTTAAAAAAAAAAAACACTCATTTAAAAAGACATATGGGCCATGATGTTCATTGCAACACTACTTACAATAGTGAAACTGTGGGGAAAAAAAACATTGCCTATCAACTGATAATAGGATTTTTAAAAAAAGATGTTGTATATATACACAATTAAATACTACTGAGCTACTAAAAAATATATATATATATATATATATTTTTTTTTTTGGTGACAACATGGGTGGAACTTGAGAGAATTATGCTTAGTGAACTAAGTCATAAGGAGAAAGACAAATACTGGTTGATTTCATTCATGTGTGGAATATAAAAACACAAAGCAGAGGAACAGACACAACCAAACCCAAACAAACCCTTGGATTCTTACTGCAGAACAGGAGTTACAAGGGGTGGAGGAAAGAAGAAATGGGAGCAAAAGGTGAGGTGATTTGATGGACTGTGTGGAAACATACTGGTACTTTGGTGGTGGGCATGGTGTACTGATATATAATTGAAGGGAGCTGACCCTGTACTCCTACAACAAGTACAATGTTTAAGCAAATATTACCTCAATTTTTTTTTAATTTGAAAATATTAAATCGTATGTTTCTTAAGAATATTGCATTATAGATTTTAAGTATTCAATTATTTTTAGATCATTTACTAGTGTGATAATAAAAACAATACGATTATCTACAGTATTTATGAAAATTAAAATACAGTAATTGCTGGAAAACACGCTTTGTTTTTATGGGGAGATTCATTATTTTCTAATGCATCTGAAATGTAAAAAAATCAGCAGAGGTTTTTTTTATTTTTAATGAATTTAATTGGAATGACTTTGCTCATTTTGTAGAGGTGGGACAGGTTCTTAAATTAAATGTCCCCAGAAACAAAGAGTTGAATATTCTAATCATAAAAACAAGCTCCAAAAAGAGATTGTACATTTAATAGCCTAATCATTTTGATGAAGAGCACACTTAATTCTTAACTACCTTTCTATAGTGATGACAACTAATAGAAAAGCAATTACAGTGCTAGAATTATTCTTTTACCTGCTGAATCTGACCCTTCATGTTTCTATAGGGAATTTAATAGGGTTTGTGATGAATTGAAGTGGGGCATTACACTAAGTTTCTTTAAAGCTAATTGTGTTGTCACATTTACCAGCATCTAGCACAATAATTATCTGACCAAGCATTCTTTGTTATGAGCAATATGTACAAAATGTGGGCAATCGATAATAACTAGAAAATTGAGCTAGCAAAAAGAAATTATTATACTTGAGTTGGAATTACACTCAATTGTAAAATAAGGGATTCATCTACAAGGAGACGTCTCAGCACAAAATTCTATACAAACTATGAATTTATAGTAATAATATTTCATGAAATAAGAAGCAAATGTGTCACTCTTGATTGATATTAAATAATGAAGCTACCTTTGACAGCTAATAAAATGAGCCCTCAGACACATGCAGTCAATTTTTCCTTAAAGTATTTCTAAAGTAGCAGCTATTCTTCCTGAAGATGTCCTCAAAAGAAAGTAAAAAATATATATATGATCAGATATGTGGAAGAAAAAGACTTGCTTATTCTCTCCCTTTTCTGTACTTCTGGGGATTATGAATGGGTACACAGGGTATCTATTTAATAGTTTGAAAACAAGAGGAGGTTCTCTATGTTGTAGATCTATTCTATGCTAGAATGACAAATGAGAGCCTTTATAATAAATTAAAAGAGGAAAAATCAATATTTTGTTAACATAAGAGCAAAAACAATCATGCCAACCAATGTAATCAAGGTATGAAAACATCAAAGTTTGGGGGATATTTGACCCTAAGACCCAACTGGGCTTTTGTTATTCTCCTCCATTCATAGGGATATAAATTCTAAGAAAAATCCAAAAGTAACAAATAAAGAAGACACCTAATAGAATAAAATGATTCACAGCTTTAAAGCCTGGAGGGCAGGAAGCAGATTACAGATCAAGATACTTAGGGCAGCATGGAAAGAAAGAAGCGACTAGAAAGGAGGTGACTGATGGGGGAAGGGGTGGTGCCAACAATGGTGAATATCCATTGATGAAGATTTGGGATGAGAAACAGCACATATTCTCTATATTTTCTATCCAAGGTAGACTCTTTTTGCACTTCACAAAGCAATTTGAAGCTGAAATAATGAATAGTGAATGAATAATGAATAACAAAATAGAATATCACATTTTTCTAGAATTCAAGAATCTGTGAGACACATATAAGAACTCTAACATTACAAAAATTTACCTGTGATTGAACCCATAATTACTGTTTTGTCTCTTTCTGTTCCTACAAAAGCAGTTCAAGGTTATTCTCTTGCTGAAGTTCTTAAGACATGGATGTGTGCGTGCACGCAAAGAGGGGTAGAATGCCATCAATTGCCATTAATTCATTTTATATGAATTATTCTCAGAATACATGTTTTTTTTTTCAAATCCACTAACTTGAGACAATGTAGTCAATGTAGTCACTGACTTTTTCTGAGTGGAGAAGAGGAAAAATCTTACTCAACAGGATATACTGTTGGACTTTTCCTGTGACTAGCTTTCTCCTTGCAAAGGTTAACTGACATCTTGAGTTAACCCCCCCAAAAGTTTTCAGTTTTTAACGTTTGATTCTTATTCTTTTATTAAAAATTTAAGAAGTCCCAACATTAATTCCTAATGCATATGAGCCTATTATTAATGAGAACTGTATCAGTCACAGAGTCTATGTCTACTCAAGAGTCAGTTACATACAGTTAAGACAGGTACACTGGAGTCAAGTACCTTGCAATTGTCACCATTAACTTGAAGAATAATATACAATAAACTCTAAACTTCATTCTTTTTTAGTTCTAGAATGGGAACGTCAACCCATGAGGATTTTAAAAAGATAAAATGAAGTCTTAATAATTACTCTCATAATGTGCAAAGTCAACTACTATCATTTCTAGACTCCTAGCTTACGAGTATATAAATAGTAAATGCTTTCTGAAAGAGTATACATGAAAGTAAAATAATTTGGGCCTCCCTGGTGGCTCAAGGGGTTAAGTCTCAGCCTATGAAGCTATCCTCAGCCACCACAGCAGTTGGATCTCTGGCCAGGGAGCTTCCAACATGGTGCAGCAGACCTCTCCTGCCTCACCCAATGCTCCCCTCAGCAGTGTATTTCAGTAGATCTACCTGTTCTACTCCCCGCTGTCTATGGTGAATCCTCTCACCGCCCCTACCTTTGGCCTACACCCTAGCTCTTGCATGTACAAATAAATAAATCTTAAAAAAAAAAAGAAAGTAAAATAATTCATTGTCTAAGCATGTAAAGTTATGCTTAAATTTTTATGTGTTTGCATTATTAGTTCTCTAGATTAGTTTTCTTCAGTAAAACATCTTCTTTTCCATGTGCCTTAAATAATTTCCTTAGAATTTTAAATCCACTCTTGACTAATCCACTCTTTCCTAGTGTGTAGTTCTTTTATAGATTTACTCCTTTTTGCTTTTATTTTCCTTATAATTTGGGGAATTTAGACGAAGGAATTAGTAATTGAAGAATCTTACTCTGTCATGTTATCTGTCTTGATTTACTTTCTTTTTTTAGGTGACATACCTACTTCCTTATTTTTTATTGTAATTGTCATTTCAGTTGGTCCCTGCCTTTGAAAAAGAAGATTATTAGATTTAGTAAACAAGAAGACAAGATTTCTCAGAGAAGACTCATTTTGGTAACTCCTAAATTTTATGAATTTTACTCATCCTGAAGTAACAAATTGTGACATCTTTTTTTTAAAAAATGACATGTTTATATATGTAAAGATATATTTTAGCAGTTAAATCTCCAAAGGATAAAATATGAATATTTGCTCATCAAGAGCTGAAAGATGGAAATGAACTCCAAGAAAAGATTTCGTAGGCAAAGTACAGTCTTTAATCATTACCCATCATAATCAATCAGTAGCCTCACTTATTCCTACTTTTAACATTATAATGCCAGGTTGTACAAATTCTAATAAGTAATCACCATAATGACCACTCAACTCAGTTCAAATTTGTATAATGCCTCGTGTCTAAGCCATTGTACTAGGCAATATGAAGAATATAAAGAAGAAAGGATGTAACTTTTGTGTATGGAATTCACAAAGTCAGAGAACTAGATAAACTTTTTTTTAAGAGCAATTACTAAATACAAAGTATTATTCCTAAAGGCCTCTATTTTGTTCTTTTTTTTTTAAAAAAAATGAATACGTGGGATGAAATGAGTCAAAGGTTCATCAAAAATGGTCCAAATGCATAGTGCAAGACACAAAAGTGGGCAGAGAAATAGGCTGAAAGGCAGAGGCAGAAATCTGAAGAACATTACAGAACGCAAGGAACACCTGCTGACTATAGGACAATCAGGCTGACTTCTAACTTCTTTCTCCATGAAAGGGAATGCACACTCTTTAGAAGATTAAATGTTACACCTTGAGTATACATACAGGTAGCATTTGAGCACTAGGAATAATACCCTAGTGTGCGATTTTATGCTGTAAGAGCAATAAGTGTTTTGAACTTGACTCAGAGGTTAAGAGGTTCCCCAGAGAAGCTTTTAAATGTTCAAAGTTCAGGACACATTTTTTTACATCTCTAAAAGTGAACAAAATCCCAAAGGAAAGAAACCAAAGTAAATAAATCAGTAAGAGGGTAGGAAAAACAGTGGACCAGCTACAAGATGGCGTTAGGAACTTGGCAGTTTGAAAAATTCAATTTACTGATCATGCACAATACTGACTAGGAATAAATGGAGCAGGTCAAGGAGAAAAATCTTCAAGAGCCATTATACAACAGATATAAGCAGTAGAGTGTTCATGATAAAGTTAATGGAGCTTAATTTTAAACATTCTTCATTTCTACTCTCTCCTGGTATCCAAGGAGGGGCTCTAACAATGTGTTCACATGATCATATACCTTGAAAAATTGCAAAAGTAAAATATTTTAGCCAAAGTCTATTACTCTTTCCTCTCTAATTTATGATGTGCCACAGGACCCTTCCTGTCATGTCAGGCAACTTTGGAATAGCTTCACTCATTATTTAGATCTAGTTAGAGGAAGGGTGAGTTGTAGTTTTGTTTTTTCTTAACATAGTTAGTATATGTGATTCTCAGTTACTTCTTTGTAATTAGTTAACTTATTTTTAATCATCTTGGTGCAACAATCTCACTCAGTATATTCAGATACCTGTTGTACACCAACTTAATTTTGTATACAGTTTTATATTTATAATTTTATTTCATTTTGCTTACAGAAGGTGCCAAGATTTGTATAAGCTTCATGACCCACACAAATCTGGGTATAAAATGTAATTTCTAAAATGGAGAAGCTGACAACTGATTTTAGAGGCAAGGAACAGATCCTAAGGAATCACCATGGTATAAAAACTGATACAACATGAGATTAATATCTCTGGGCTGGGAACGAAGAGACCTCATCTCTTGTCCCAGAAAAGCATGAATCTAGGAGTAGTAATTTCATCTTTGGAGGTGTCAGTTGTGTTATCTGTAAAAATGAAAAAGTTAATCCAATTTATGATTTCCAAAAACTAGTCCTTGAATTGGTATTCATTTATAATAAAAATTTTAAGGACAATTTATTCATTTGCACATGATGAGACAGTTCAATGACCATCTATGCTTTAGAGGCTGCTGGTCATGAGGGAAACCTGGATCTAGTTTACTGAAGCGGAGAGCCCAAATGTTTTTCATGAGGGGAGGGGTGAAGACATTAAAAAAAATGCATATGAAAGTATTCATAGGTGGTTTGGTAGAGGGCAAGTGGAACAATTAATTTTAATGGCTATTACAGCTTTAAAATGTAATAGTCTAAAAAAGGGGCAAATTTAAATAGGAATATTGTATAATTAGCCGAATTTATCAAATTAGGATTTTGGTTTTCCAATTCATTTATCCAGTCAGCCAAAGCTTTTAATTAAAAATTACTTGGCAAATTACAACTTCCTGGCATCATTCAACTGGCAAACTAGCCAAAGTGTGCTGCTTTTAAATTTTCAACAAATGAATCTAAAAATCCACCGAAATTCTTTTTAAAAAATTAGAAGACCTTAGAAAACTTTGTTGCTGTGGATATAAAGTGTGCAGAGATGTGAACATTTATAGGTGATGCAATCACACAAATTTTCAGCATCTATATTACAGTGATGGATCACAAACATATCTCTTCAAAAGAGCACTATCTATACAAAAGAGTTTCTTTAAATGAAAATGTCATTAGCTGTTTTACTTATTAAAATATCTCAGTTGCCTCAAATAGATTAATCATTTTCAGTGTTAAAAATAACTAACAAGTTTGAAATTAAAAGAGTCAGTTGGCAAGGAAAGATGACTACATTTCTTGAAAAGGAAAGCAGAATTCATCTTTGCATACAATTCTTCTAAGAATTTTGCCTTGGGTGAACTAGTAAAACTTTGCACATGATAGAAGATTTTGACAGTCCATTTTATTTCCAAAATACTATAAACTCTCAATTATAAAGATTGTTTCTAAAGAGCAAACCTATTATTTAAAGTAACCTTGTGTTGCATGAACTGTAGTGCTTTAAAATACTCTGAAAGTTGACAGAATAGGGCAAGTACAACTAACAGTCCAGCTATGCAAGTGCCTGCTGTTCCCAGAGATCTATGCTCAGATGGCTCACCTTCTCACAGAGGGACTAAGGAAGTAATCTTCATTGAAAATATCAGTGAAGTTTACTTTTATAATTTTGTATTAAATTAAATTAAATTTGTATAATTTTGTATTAAAATAAATCCAAGTATCTTCCCCAAATCCTCCACATACTATTATCGTGTGACTCCTTCTCATTTTGTCTCCTTTTACCTCTCTTTGTAGACTGCTCCTGTAGAGCTAGCTACCAAAAGTCAGAGAACAGAGGGCAACAAGGAAAATGAGAGATGTCTCTGGATAAGAATGAGGAAACCAGATTGTCCAGAAACTTCTAAGATTTTTCTGAGTGACCTCATTACAGGAATAGCAATTAACTACTTAATATAATTTTTAGGGAGTTAAACTATGATTACCATATTTTCAGTTTTGCTGTTGTAATTGGTTTGTTTAGGTTTTCTATTTCTTTTTTTAAGTTATTTTCATTTTTTTTAATTATTTTTTTAAAATGTATATCCTTTACATTACTGTGTATACCCTGTAGGTTTCCTACTGCCAATTCACTCATGAACCATCACCAGAGTCCCTTGTGCTCTTTTCTCCCTTGTCTTGATCCCTCTTCTTCCCCCCACCCCTACAGAATGTGTCTTATTTTTGGCTGCCTGCTAGTTTTTGTTTTTGTTTTGTGTGTTATTTTCTATTTCTTCTTTATTTAGCTTTGGATGACTGTATAGTTCTAAGAAAAAAGAAAATTTTTAAAATAAACTTAAATTTAATAATATGTAATCAACATTGGTCTTTTATTCTGTTGTATTAGTATTTAGTATTAAAATTTTCAAATAAAGTATAATTTTATCATATTGTGGTAAGAACACTTCACATGAGAGCTACCATCTTAACCAATTTTTAAATGCAAAATACATTGCTTTTGAGTAACAATATATACAACATTGTACAACAAATCTCTAGCTCTTATTTATCTTGCTGAATGAAACTTTATGCCCACTGATTATTAACTCCCCATTTCCTTCAGCTTTCAGCCCCAGGCAACCACCATTCTTCTCTTTGATCCTATAAATTTGTATTTTTAAAAGTTGGCTGGAATTCCTTTTATGTATATACTACATTTTCTTTACCCATTCATCTTTTTAAAATGGTAATATTTTGTTTTCTTCCTCTTCAACTATTGTTGCTACTTTTTAAAATTTTCAATGGTCTGTGCAATCCAAATTTCTGGAAAAATCACTGTTCTGCACAAAACCTTTGATCTATTTAGCCTCTAAAATCTGCACTTGAAGGAAAAGATGAAAGCGTGTTGTGGAAATAAATCTGTATAAAATTAAATCTTTTTTTCAGAATAGAAAATATTGTTACATAAAATGTTATTTTGTTTGTTTTATTTATTTTTTAAAATAGATATTTTATTTCTTTTTGTTATTCATATCTTTTACATTACTGTGTGTTCCCCATAAGTTACCCACCACCTGTTCACCCGTGGAGCCATCACCATAGTCCACCGTGCTCCCCTCTTCCCCGCTCTTGAGCCCTCCCCCTCCCCTCCTTCCCTGCTGAATGTCGCTTTCTTATTTGGCTCCCCTATATTCCTGTTATAAGTGAAACCATTCGATAATTTTCTCTTTCTTTCTGGCTTATTTCACTGATCATGATCCCCTCTAGGTCCATCCATCTTGCTGCGAATTGCATATGTTTGTCTTTTTGAATGTTGAATAGTATTCCATTGTGTATATGTACCACATCTTCTTGATCCAGTCATCTATTTTTGGGCATTTGGGTTGTTTCCATACCTTAGCTATCTTTAATGAAAAGATGGTTATTTTTAATTAAAGATGCCACATAAAGTTATCTGTGTGTCTGGGCCTCCCTGGTGGTGCAATGGGTTAAGCACAGATCTGTGGAACTATCAGCGGCTTCAATTTCAATACTCAGCCAGGGAGAATCCCACATGGCGCAGAAGACCTCTCCTGCCATGCCCGCTGCTCCCCTCAGCAGTGTATTTCAGTGGATCTGCCTGTTCTGCTCCCTACTCTGTCTCTGGTGAATCCTCTCACTGTCCAACACCTCTGGCCTACATCCCAGCTTGATGAAAAAATAAAATAAATCTTTTAACAAAAAGTTTGGACAAACCACAGATTCTCATAACCTCTTTGGCTCATTTCAACCTGCTATTATAATACTGCATATATTATTAAGTATCCCTAACCAAGCATAGTGATAATTATTTGAAGCTTTTAGTAAGTCACAATACCAAATATTCTAGGAAAAAAAGAAACACTGCATACATTTTTGGGGTTTCTAAAAACTTATTCTAGAAGCAAAACCTCTTGAGAATTGAGTTAGAGTCATATTTTAATTTATTTATGCTTACTGTTATAAAGACCCACCTTAAATGGTAATGGTTTTGTGAAATATAAATATATCTACAGAACTTATTCTGGCATAATGCATGACAATCAAGTCCCAAACTTGCATGAAACTTGTTTTTGTAGTAACTGATATTTGTCAAATTGTGAACAAAAGCAACTAAAAAATATGTTTGACTGGTTTTTGTTTCACTAAATCTATTTAAGAATAAACTTAAATATTTTCTTTCATATCACAGGCAGGAAAGATTTCATTTACACATAGTTAGAGTGAGGGTCTCATGCTGTTGTATCTCATTATTTTAACCCGTTATCTATGACAGGTACATATCACAATGACAACAGAGATAATTAAAAGTAAATCTCACTTGTCAGAAGAAATATTCAGGGTATAGTGTGTCCTGATATTGTTTTTATTTAATAGATTTAAATATAAGAATTAATATGAAATGATTTAATTTTTTATAAGTGCTTCTATTTTTTTTAAACTGTGCATTCACAGTTCCCATCAAAGGTTTTCCGACAAATTGTGTCATAACTAAAATATACACCCTCAAATTTTAGGAGCACGATGTTTGTTGCAAAATTTTTTTAAAGGATAAAGATATGTATTACTTTCAGATACAGCAACAGATAAAATAAGTCATATCTGCACAAATCGCTAGAAACCCAGAGTAAACTATCTGATCTTCTAATGCATTCCATAGCAATTTTTTTGTAAATTAAGTTCCAAAAGACAAAATTTTTATATTTTATCTATGGACTCAGAAGATATTGTTTATTAACATATAGTAATAAAATACCTTAAACACATTAAATGAAAATTCCTCTGAATTATTTAGTATTTTAGTAGTAGTAATATGTGTTTGATCAATGTAGTCCATTCTTCCAAGCATACAGATAAAAATTTTAATTGCTACAAAAAAGCCCTAGAATGCTCTACTTTTTCCAACAAATAAATACAATAAAATACAATTAATAAAATACAATCAACAAACTTTAGGGGGAAATGAATAGTTTGTTCTTAACATCAGTAATGCAACTGAATTTAAATTACTTAGTTCACAGACCATCCTCAGTGTTAAATTTTCCATTTCATAAGAACACGAACTATTAGTCTATTTAAAGGTGAACCCAACATTTGCTTTTTACCTAGTTTTACTGTAAATAAAATATTTCAGTATATTATAAATATACGGGTACATATATGCATGTTTGAAAAATATCTAATATGTAAACCACAAATTCTATAGCATTTTAGATATCACATTTTAAAACATGCACATCTATAATGGCAAAGCCTTATACAGCTATATGAAGTTGGGACCGGAACTAGTGAAAGGTTTTGGAAATTAAGGAACAGAAATAACTTCTAAGTGTAACATGGTGGTCCCAGGAAAAGAGGAAGTTACAGGTTCCCTGCCCCACCCAAGGAAGGGTGGACTTAAACAGGGAGGAGAAGATGGAGAGGAGACTGGAGAAGGAAGGAAGAAGGATTGAGAGACTGAAGGAGGCACATGGAGCAGAGAGACATGTGAAGAAGCTGCACTTGCTTTTTGGTGCTGGACTGGCTGAAACAGATGTGGGTAAGAGACCCCTAGGGAGGTTAACAGTGACAGCATTTATCTTGATTTTGATCTTGCTCTTTTCCTCCCAGACTTGTCTGGCTATTTCTGCCCCTTTCCCATGGGTCCCCAACAGAAGGTGCTTTAGATTTGTGGCAGGCTTTTGGGCCTTGTTTTGAACCAACCCTGTTTGGCTGGGCATTTATCCATGAGGAGATGGGTAAATCTGGGTGCTTGATTTGAAACTATATTATTCACCTTTTCAGTACTGCACACTAACTCTATTAAAGTTCCTTTCCACTGAAGGTCTTACACAGTAGATTTTGTTTTGTCTTGATGCTGCTGATGGCAGAACCTATTTAGAGTGGGCAGGTTTGGGGGCTTCCGGGGTGCCCCTCTCCTTGTCCAGTAATGTACGGAGAGTAGACATTTAAGCACCGCTTAATTATGTTTACCATCTTGATATAAGATTGCTCTTGTCCTAGAATTATCATATTCTTCCCAAATTTTGAAGGATACTCTCCATTCCCAAACAATATTAAAATGCCCTTCACTGATCATATTGATCACCTCTCAGAACATTTTGAATTATTAGTCATTATAAATGAATGAGTGATGATGCTTGAGGACTAAGAGACTGCTAGTGGTTAATCAAGTCTTTTGTAAAGTCAAGGAAATTTTAGCCATAAATAGGTAAAATTTCAATTCTTGATGATGCAGACCTTTAACCAGCCAATCATGTTGCCTGTAAATATAGCAAATAACCAGTAATTGTTAATTACCTTGGCCATGTAGGTGCTATAATTCCTAAAATAATATTAGAACTCAATCCCCAAATAGAAATTCTAAGGGTACTTACACCAGATATTTGATGTTTTCCTACTACTGTGTATCTGTGACTATTAAGTCTCAAGTGTTTTTAAAATATATCTTAAATTTTATTTAGGAGAGATTAGAAATGGTTAGAGAGTCATGTAAAAAAATTATTTGATGACAGACCACTTTCAGAGGTAGAAAATTAAACAAACTGTTAATTTCTTTCTCTTTTCAATTATTGTTTTTGTTCTAACTTAGGCTGAGAACTATCATGACAGGATATAAATTTAAAGAAAAAAAATCTCTTCCAAGACTAGAGAAAACACTAAAAATATATTTAGTTATATAATAAAATTGATACAAATTATGATATTGCATTCAAAGGCTTATTCCTTTTGAATCAATAAGCAAGAACGTACTCAAGAAGACTGAAAGTTTAAGGAGAGAAGTTGAGCTAATTATTCATGAGAAATGGTATGGAATCCATTAGAGCTGAAAGAAATAACCACAAGATAATGGAAAGCATTCACAACAAAATGGATCTCTCTTTCTCTCTCTCTCTCTCTCTCTCTCTCTCTCTCTCTCTTGGCCCCTCTACACACACAGAGAATAATATTTTTTTTTAAATATGGGGAAATACGTAGTCTCCTCAATTGCCATCCGAGTCCTAATGGTAAAAAATATTTGCTTCTTGGATAAGTTACCTACTATTACTATTGCTACATAGAATCCAGGTTATTTGCTAAAAGAAACTAAGAAATAAAACATAACAAAAAAGAATGTATCTGGCCTCCCTGGTAGCACAACGGGTTAAGTGCAGCACAGTGAAGCTATCCAGAGCCCTGGACAGAGTTCGATGCCGGCCAGGGAGATACCCACATGGCACAGCAGACCTCTCCTGCCTCATCCACTGCTTCCCTCAGCAGTGTATTTCAGAGCATCTGCCTATTCTGCTTCCTGCTGTCTCTGGTGAATCCTCTCACCACCCTACACCTCTGCCCTGAACCCCAGCTTATATGCATGAATAAATAAATCTTTAAAGAAAAGAATGTATTGATTTTTGTGATAGCTGGTGAAAAAAAAGAGGGGGGAAGAATTTGGACAAGACTGTCTTATATTTGAGGGAATGGCTGTCAATAATGTGGAAAATCTAGACTAGAGCATAGGAAAGAAGGGTTTTTCAGTTGGTATTTTTTTTCCTCAAAAAAACAAACAACTCGGGGCCTTCCTGGTAGTGCAGCAGTTAAGTGCTGTGCCGTGGAGCTGTCAGCAGCGGCAACGTGAGGTGAGTTCGGTGCCCGGCCGGGGAGATTCCCATATGGTGCGGCAGACCTCTCCTGCCTCGTCCGCTGCTCCTCTCAGC
This sequence comes from Scalopus aquaticus, assembly GCA_004024925.1. Taxonomy (NCBI): domain Eukaryota; kingdom Metazoa; phylum Chordata; class Mammalia; order Eulipotyphla; family Talpidae; genus Scalopus; species Scalopus aquaticus. The sequence continues at coordinate 15,962 of PVIJ01022399.1, forward strand.
AGTGTATTTCCATCGATCTACCTGTTATGCTCCCCACTCTGTCTCTGGTGAACCCTCTCGCCACCCCATGCCTCTGGTCTGTACCCCAGCTTGTATATATAAATAAATAAATCTTAAAAAAAAACCAAAGAACTCCCCACAATTAAATCTGTATAAACTCAGAGCAGACAGAAAGTGGAAGAGGAAATGGTAACAGGCTAGTAACTGATGTTAAAGAGAAGAAGAAAGGTATGTTGGGTGGTGGTGTGGGAATCTAAGGTGCTACCCAAGAATGCCACAGTTGGTCCAAACACAGTATGGTTGGCAGTTTAGAC
>PVIJ01022400.1:0-16250 GCA_004024925.1 Scalopus aquaticus
GGGGGAGGGGAGGAAAAGTGCACAAAGTGGAATAGAAGAGAACACAAGCGACCATGGAGATGGATCATGGGTGAATTGGTGGTGGGCTACCCAAGGGGAATACAAAATGTAAAAGGCATAAATAACAATAAAAATATATATTAAAAAAAAAAACTTGGGGGAACTAAAGTGCCTATTACTAAGTGTAAGAAACCAATCTGAAAAGGCTACAAACTGAGTCCAATTAAATAATGTTCTGGAAAAGGCAAAACTGTAGAGACAGTAAAAAAAGGTGGTGGTTGCTAGAGAGATGGGAGTGACTATGGGGAGGGGTGAATAGAACACAGAGGATTTTGAGGACAGCAAAAATACTCTGCTACCATAATGGCGTTGTGTATCATTATGCTTTTTCTAAACCCAAAAAATATACAGCAAGCTCCAAGAGTGAACCCTAAGGTAAACTGCAGACTTTAGGTCATGATGACAAGTCAGTATAGGTTAATCTATTATAACAATGCACTTCTCGGGGAGAATAGGGGGAGACTGTGCATGTGTGGGAGCAGGAGGTAGATGGGAAACCTCTGTACATCCCTCTTAATTTTTTTATAACCCTAACAGTGCTCCAAAAAAAAAGAAAGTCAAGAAAGAAATGAAGGGAGGAAGTAAGGAGGAAGGACAGAGAGACAGGGGAGGGTGTGTGTGTGGGGGGGATGAGGGCACTTACCTGAGGGCTGGGGGGGCCTTGCCCACTCAATGAAAGGGTGGCGGTGCTGAATGATGGCTCGCCTACATTTCTCCACATCCCCATTCTGTTCAATCATGTCTACAATCTCCTGAATCCATGTTGTCCCTGTGGTCCAGAAGCAGAAACCAGTTAACAATTTGTCCTAAGTGTGCTGGGTACATGGAAACTGACAAATGTTTGGCTCAACATCCCCTCAGGTCAGGATCCTACTAACCAAGACAGATAAGCATTGATTTAGGAGAAACCCCCCCTCTGCCCACCCATCTTTACAAAGCAAAGAGCAGCGGCAAAGCATGATGACACTCTCACCCAAAAACAATTTACAGCAGTGCACAGAAGGCTGAGTCCTCTCAAGTCACTTGATGCCTCCTAAATCCAAGGTCACTAGACCTCCTGAGAGCTAGCACCAGCATGGAATAGTAAAGAGGTTTCCTGTCCTATCAAGGAGATCCTAACTGATAAGAGAAGTCCCTACTGACTGACAGGTCTTATGCTCCCCTGCCCCACTCTCACCTGATTTAGGGTAGGTACAGATGAGGAGATCATCTGACTTGGCCTCAAAGCTCTGGATCTGGCTCCAGTTGTCCACAGTTGGAGCCTGCAGGGGGACCCCTGCCACCTCTCTCAGTTGTGGAGGTCTTCCTAGTTCTGTGGTCAGCGCCATACTCTTGGAATGGAAAGGGGACTTTTCAAAGCACAGCAGAAAGTATTTACTATTTTCACCATGCCTAAGTGCACAGTTCAGTCGCATTCTCGTTGTACAACTATCCCTAACATCCAAATTCTCTAAATTGAAACTGAAGCTATTAAACACTAGTTTCCTACATCCCTCTCCTCTTTCTGAAGCCAGATAATATTCCATCATATACCACATATTGCTTATCCCTTCCTCCATGCACATACCCTTGGATTGTTTCCAACTTTTGAGTTTTATGAATAATGCTGCTATGAACCTGGTTGTACAAATGTATTGGGTTGTTGGAAAAGTCATGATGCATTTTTGTCTTTCAATAACCCAATATTTCTAAGATACTACTTTCAAATTTGGGAGAACATTTACCCAGAATTGGAACTGCTGGGTCAATATGGTAATTCTAAGTTTAATTTTTTTGAGTAATTGCAATACTGTTTTCGACAGTATCTGCACCACTTTCCTTCCCACCATCAGTGCACAAGTGTCCCAGTTTCTCTGCATCCTCACTGATGTGTGTTATTTTCATTTTCAAAAAAAGTTTTACTATAGCCATCCTAATGGATAAATATCTATTTAAGTTCTATGCCCACTATTGTTTAGGTTGTCTGGGATTTTTTGTTGCTCCATTGAGATAAACTTTTTAAATACAGATTGAAAGAGGCAGGAGAAGCGAGTCACTATGACTCCAGAATAATTAGCTGTAAGGATTCCAGAACATATTTTCTGCTACTAATGCTAGTAATAGAGAAAACCTAGTAAGCCTCGTTTACTGAACACTGCAGTTTGCATGTACTCAGCTGAGTGCCTTATGTATGTTAAGTCATTTTAAGTCTTTCATAAAATGAGTGCTTGAACTGAAAAAGTCTTACAGAATATGTAACAGTAAATTATTATTGGAAATTGAATGAAAGAAGCTGGCCCAGCCTTTCTGTGCAATGGGTGAAAATTGGGAACCCACCGAGGAAGACCCATTTTCATGGTGGCTTCTGTTCTCAGAATGAATCAAGCCCTTTAGGACAGAGACTACGTGTTCAGAACATTAAAGACAAACAATTTCTGGGGTAAAAATAAAATATAAGAAGGAGCTATGCTTATTATGTGCCAAAGGAGAGAAAGTTTGAATGATAATCGTAAGACGGTGGTCAACTTCAGGAGGGAGTTGGGGAGACAACTGTTTCTTTCAGGTCTTCTATCTTTGTTCTTTTATAATTTTTTTCTTTTCATTTTTAATTCATATCACAGTGTGAGGTCATAGAAAATAAGTATACTTGTCTCTGCCTCAGTTCCTAACACAGAGCTCCTGAATCCTTTTATTTCCTAAGTAATAAGAGCCCTAAGAGCAGCTCTTATGCCAAGATTTGGTCTTGGAACCACTGACATGAGCTCCTAAAAACCTTGTAACTTCCTAAGCAGTAGGATCATCTTTTGTCTAATGAGGTGACTCTCGATGGGCTCCTGGGTGGAACTGGACACCAAAAAGACCAAGCCATGATTACAGACACCCAAGCCAAGAAGCCAGAGGGCACAGGAACTAGGAGGCTTGGTTGCCCCCTGCCTGCCTGCCTCCCTGTCCGCTGGTCTGCCTGTGTATCCGGTACCCGCTATTCTCTTAAAAAGGGAGAAAGGCTAAAACAGAGTTAATGATTAAACCTGCCTACATGATGAAGACTCCAGGGAAAATCCCGGTACTGTGAGGTTTGGAGAGTTTCCATGTTGGTGAACATGTGGGCAGTGGTGTGCCAGGAGAGGGAAGCTCTGAAACCATGAAGATCATAGTGATCTTTTCCTGCTTCTGCTTATCTTGCAAGAACAGCACGGTGGGCTTGCAACAATGGGACAAAAAATATCCCCACCTGTTTTAAACAACAAAAAAACCTTTCATAAGTTGATGAGTTGTGTTTCAGAGTATAGGCCCAAAAGAGCGTTTGCTGCGTTTGAGGTAATTTCTCATTGACCAGACTGAAAACAACCCTAGAAGACAGAACTAAGATGCAGGACCCACGGTAAGATGGACAACATCCACAGGCAAAGGGAACTCAATTTGTTGCAGTTCTGAACCCAAATTCAACTTACACCATGATTTCACAGAAAACAATCAATCAGACTCTACCAACTTGCATTTGTCCTTTAGCCCCAAAGCTATATCCTTGGGGAGACCGATCTGAGGAGCTTGCCTCCAGCCTCCTGTTAAGTGATCTTGAATTAAACTGATTCTTTTCTCAAAAGCTGGTGGCAAGGCTTTTGGCTGTGCCATCAGGCCCAAATTCATCAACAGTTTTATATCACTACCCCATACTTTACTCTCTGCCTCTCTTCCATCTGGATGTTCATTTGTATTCTTTATCATACCCTTTAATAAACTGGTAAACATGCTGTTTCTGAGTCCTGTGAGCTACTCTAGCAGATTAATCCAACCTAGGGAGGGGAGGGTGCTGGTGTGAATTGTGAACCATAGCTGGTGGGTCAGAAGCACAACTCCTGGTGTCACAGAAAATGACTTAGTGTGGGGAAAAAACCTTCACACATTTGAGGACCAGAAATTAAGCGTTTTTGGTGAGTAATAAAGGCGACTCACAGTAAAGAAGTGGATTTTCCCCTGTATAGAGAAAGGGGAGAATTTATCCTTTATAAGAAAAATTAACACTCTTATACATGTAAAGAAGCTGAGAATCATAGGATTAAGAACACACACAAAAAATAAAACTCTAGGCCAATCTCTCTAATGAATAGTGATGTAAAAATCCTCAATTAAATCTTAGCCAACAGAATCCAACAATGCATCAAAAAGATAATTCACCATGAACAAGTGGGATTTATTCCAGGAAACAAGGATGGTTCAACATCTGAAAATCAATTAATGTAATCCAGCACATTAACAAAAACAAAATAAAAACCATATAATCGTATAAATAGATGCTGAGAAAGCATTCTATAAAGTTCAACATCCGGGGCCTCCCTGGTGGTGCAATGGGTTAAGCGCAGCACTATGAAGCTATCCAGAGCCACAGCAGCATGAGTTCGATACCCGGCCAGGTTGATTCCCACATGGCGCAGCAGACCTCTCCTGCCTCACCCGCTGCTTCCCTCAGCAGTGTACTTCAAGTTGATGGGCCTGTTCTGCTCCCCACTCTGTCTCTGGTGAAGTCTCTCACCACCCCACACCTCTGTCCTATACCCTAGCTTGTATGCATAAATAAATAAATCTTAAAAAAAAAATTCAACATCTGTTTATAATGAAGGCCCTTGAAATTCTCGGGACAGAAAGAACATACTTTAACATAACAAAAGCCATATACGACAAACCCATAGCCAGTATCATTCTCAATGGTGAAAAGCTGAAAACCTTTCCTTGAGGTTTACCTCTTGTTCCCTCTGGAACAAGATAAGACTGTCCACTATCACCACTGCTTTTCACTATAATATTGGAAGTCCTAGACAGGGCAATAAGACAAGAGAAAGACATACCGGGAATCCAAATAGGGAAAGAATTAAAACTATCACTATTTGCAGATGACATGATAATATACACAGAGAACACTAAAAACTCCACAGAAAAACTAATCAAAATAATCAACCAGTTTAGTAAAGGAGCAGGATATAAAATCAACACACAAAAATCAGTAGCCTTCCTATATGCAAATAATCAATCTGAAGAAGAAGAAATCAAGAAAACTATCCCTTTAAAAAAAAAAATCAAATACCTGAGAATAAGCCTAAGAAAAGAGGTAAAGGACCTATACAAAGAAAATTATAAAACATTGTTAAAAGAAACAGAAGACAAAAAAAAAAAATGGAAAGACATCCCCTGCTCATGGATTGGAAGAATTAATAATTAACAATTATCAAAATGGCCATCCTACCAAAAGCAATTTACAGATTCAAAGGCATGTATAGTGGAAAGCATGCACAGGGCAGGTTCACTACCAATTCATGCAGATGAAAAGAAGAGTCCTGGAGTCCTTGGTAAATTTTACAGGCCTTTAATGCTCTCTCAGGGAACCAGGCACATAGGCATGGAGGCTGGCATGCGAAGAGGCAGGTAGGTGCCAAAGCGGGTTGGCAGGCAGGCAGGTAACCAAGAACCCCAGCAACCCACGAATTTTTGCATTTGCACTCGCTGGCATCCTCAGTTTCATGTTGTCTCGTACTCTCACCTCAGAGTGGTCCTCCTCGCCGTGCTGCCCCCACTGCCTTTATCCCTCTCCTCTACCCATGCCCTCTGGGCCCAGATGTCCATAATCATAGGTGTGTGTTCCTCGCCCGTGCTTCTTGGCCTTGGGCATCCACACTAGTGGCAGGAGGGCATAAAAAGCATGATACCTTCATTTACCCTACGGTATGTCAGATACACCTAAGGCTCAAGATTTTTTCCTTTTGCGTGAATCAACCATAGGATGGTTGCACAACTAGTGCCTTCCTCTTGGGCTTCCTTACATAAGCACAGTGATTAAATTATTGGCATTTGGCAACTGAACTCCACTTCTAGCTCCTCTTCACTCCCAGGAAATCAGGAAGTGGAACTCAAAGTCCCACCCCCTATACCTATTTGTTTTCCTAACAACCCATCCCTATGTCAGGTGTTTTGAAAAGTTACCTTTATTAGCATAGCCCATTTAGAACAAGATACCCATTTAACCTGTTGTGGCTCTGAAGCTTTCTCAGGAACTGAGGACAAGAGACCCACCATTATAACTGAGAAAATGAGAAAATACTCATATTCCCCTAATGGCTCAAGAAATTCCAAGATCTGGGAGCTAGGAAATAGGAAATGTAGACCAAGATCAAATATGTATAAGAACATATTTCAGTCATCTGATTGACCAAATACATGTACGTAGGGTAAGTGATGGTCAAGCTTTTGCACCATTGGCCTCTGGCTATAACCTGTGGTCTTGAATGCAGGAGGTGCTTGGGAACAAGGGCTTGGGGTACACATGCCTGATTGTGGACACCTGGTGTATGGTGTGGGTATGTGCAGGTGGGCACACGTGAGCATAGACAGGCTATAAGGACTGTCACTCTGAGGATGGTGTGCGGTGGAGAATGACTGCGAGAAGAAGAGACCATGAGAGAACGTCAGAGAGCCCAGAGAAAGTAAAGATTCACTCAAGGCTGGGAGGCCTGCCAGCCTTCTGCCTGCCCCCCAGTCCCCTGCAAGCCCCCTGCCTGCCCTGGGCCTGACTGCTGCACTACAACTGGAGAAACCAAACCTACGAGCATTTTGACCTTATACTCTACCCGCCAAAAATGTGGGAAAGTAAATTTTTGTTGCTTAAGTCATTTAATCAGTGGTATTTTGTTATGAAGTCTGAGCAAACTAGATAACATTTTTAACTGAAACTCAGAAGCTAGCAGTTTACTTGGAAGATTAGCAAATGAAGGAAAAAGTAAGTCTTTATCTTTACTTATATTAATTGTACTAGTACATAAGCAAAAAGTAGATGAAGAGGAGTTTCTATTTAAAGAAGTAATCCAACAAATAAATAAGCATAAATTATAAAATTATAATGTCCTTTTATAGCCCTTAATGATGAAAGAACTTAGGCATTTAACATTCATGGTTTCTAATGTTATGAAAAGAAAGATGGCCAGGAATTGGGTACCTCCTGATGAAAAACACATCACCTATAAGTGAGTTTGCCCAAAACATTGACCTTGAATTTAATTAAGCCTATAAATCCAAGTACAATTGATAGAAAATGCAGAGAACAGTGGACCATATTAAATGACACCAAGTCGACCTTGTGAAAGTCTGCAGGACAGGGATCACTTTCTTCAAATAAATTGCAAGGAAATGGGGTGGGAGAAATTGAGAGGAACCTTTAGATTTAAAAAAAAAAAAAAAAGAAAACCAGGAAAATGGCTTCTAAAAAATCAAGACAGATCTAAACAATTGTTTTCAGGGATGTTCACTTATTTTTACATGATAAACTTATAAATGTAAGTAAAGAAGTGATTAGGATCATGTTAGGATACTGGTTACTTCTAAAGGGGAAGAGGAAAGAAGTCATGCTTAGGTGAGAGGAGAATTTCATTTTCCCTTCCTGACCAGGGTGTTTGCCTATTATAATCTATTCAGCTAGTTATTTTGTTTTGTTTGATTTCTACATTGTTCTATTTAGCAACATCAAAAAGTGAACTAAGACTACGAGCTCTAGAGAGCAATGAGGGAAGAGGCTAAACACTCCAGATGGAGGGACGTGCACATGAGCTGGTGGAGGAAGGAAGGAAGGGTGCTCCTGGGGGGCCAGATGTTCCCCCAGCTTAGAGCCTGGGGTTGAGGATCTAGAAATGGGGATAAAGAAATAAGTAGGAAGAGGTTTTGAGTGCCTTAGTCCGAGGACACTAGGATACACCAAGGAGGACCCTTGAGGAAGGCTTGGAGTGGAGCCCAGTTGGAGAGAGGAGTGACTTTTGGGAGTCATTGCAATAATTTAGATGATAGTCAGTGGCCATGACTTTGATTAGAGGTACGACAGTGGGAACTGAGAAGTAAATGGATTTAAGAGATTTGGGGGAGGTAGAATCAACAGCACATTCTGACAAATCTGCTGTGAAGTGATGCCACCTGGATTTCTGGCTGGCTAACAAGGTAGGTGTCATTTATAAGGGAACACAGGAAGTGAGCGGTCCCTGCATGGGGTGGGTGTGCGGGGATAGCAGGCTCCATGGGGGGGTGTTGAATGTGAGGTGCCTCATTCAAATGGAGAGGCCAAGACAGTGGTGTGCGTGAGGGCTTAGACTCTAGCTGGAGATAACGATTCATCCTCCACCATGGGCCTATTCTGCAGCCCAGCAGGTGGGGGTGATGGTTGGCCCGGGACCCAGCACTAAGAGGGCTTGTGAATACAAGTTCAGGGTTCATGCAAGTGCACAGGGAGTCCTGACAGGGGGCACATTCAGGGGCCATCACAGAAAAAGGAACCACCAGAACCTGCAGCTTCCAACAGACTAGAGGCTAAATATATTAGTTGGCTCATGCAGTGCGATTTCCACACTGCTCTGAGATAGGGCATGATAACCAAGCTTGAGGGAAGACATGCTGGAGAAGGGTGGTGGAGGCAACAGTGCAGCATGGTAGCCACAGAGGGTCTGCAAGTTCACCCCAACCCCTTTGCCAGACCACATCAGGTCATGGGTCCCCACCATTGGAGAGCTAGGCACTGTGCTATTGTGATTTATAATAAAAATATATATATATTGTTTTTTCCCATGGCTGCTGATTCACAACTCCCAAAACCCTTGTAATTTCCTAAGTGCTTAGAGTAATTGGGACATTGTTTATATATATTTGGGTTTTGCCCAAATATATTAAATGTATTTATATATTTACATTAAATATATTTGGGTTTGGCTCCTAAAATAGCTTCAGAGTGACAGAAGTGAAACAGTTCTTTAGAACGCTAATTAAAAAGGAAACCTGCACTCCTATGTTAAATGCAGCACTATTTATAATAGCTAAGATATGGGAACAATCTAAATGACCCAATGCAAATGAATGGATCAAGAAGATGTGGGATAGGGCCTCCCCAGTGACACAGCAGTTAAGCACTGAACTGTGGAGCTGCCGAAAGAGGCAATGCAAGTTCAACACCCAGCCGGGGAGATTCCCACATGGTGCAGCAGACCTCTCCTGCCTCGCCCGCTGCTCCCCTCAGCAGTGTATTTCCGTCCATCTGCCTGTTTTGCCCCCAACTCTGTCTCTGGTGAACCCTCTCGCCGCCCCACACCTCTGGCCTGTACCCCAGCTTGTATGCATAAGTAAATAAATCTTAAAAAAAAAAAAAGAAGATGTGGGATATATACAATGGAATACCATTCAGCAATGAAAAAAAGATATGCCTTTTGCGGCAACAGGGATGGAGTTGGAAGGGATTATGCTAAGTGAAATAAATCAGAAAGAGTAAAAAGGATAAATACCTGATAGTTTCACTTATATGTGGAATATGGAGAAACCAAACAAAGGGTCAAAGACAAATCTTGAAAGCTGAACTGACCATAGAGCTGGGACTCCAGCAATGAGGAGGCAGAGGGGATGGAGTTACGATGCAGGGGGTGGGGGTGTGCAGGGGTGTGTGCTGCAGAGGTGGAAAGTAATGTGATGGTCTATGGGTGCTTTGGTGGTGGATAGATGACCACACCCAAAGGAAGAAATCATATACAGTCCAAAAATTAACAATGTAGGAAATTCATTAATTAAAAGAAAGGGAAGTCTTTGGTTATTCATAACAGACCCCTTTCAACAATATCTGAGTTTGTGTTAATGAGATTTTTGGAAAGCCTCTGGGCGACTAGACTACAACTAGTCTGGAGACTAGTTGCCAGAACGAGTGCAGGTGTCTAGAGGGTTGGAACTTTCATCCTTCCCTCCACCCCACCTCCTGAGAAGGGTGAGGGATTAAAGATTAACATTACAGCCAGTATTTTCATTAACCGTGCCAATGTAATGAAGCATAAAAAAAAAAAATCCCTGAAGTTTATAGAGTTCTAGGGGTTCAGGAGGCAGAGGTGGCAGGCCCAAGGAGCCACAGGAGTCTTCCCACATAACTCGTGAACAATTTCTACCATCTGCCTGCTCCTGAGTTAGACCCCTACATAATAAACTAGCCATCTAGTGAGTGCATGTTTCCTAGGTCCTGTGAGCCACCCGAGCAAAGTGATTGAACTGAGGAGGGGTCGTGGGAAACTCCAATCTACGGAGAAGCAGGAGCACCAGGTTTGCGATTGCTGTCGGAAGTGAGGATTGGGGTGTTGGGAGTGCAGCAGTCTCACCCTTTGGGAGCTCATACTCTCTTCAGGTAGACTATCGCAATAGAATCAAATTGCAGCCACCCATCTGCTGCCGGGATCTGAGCATCAATTATTGTGAGAAGTCCCACCGTCCCACTGTCCCTCACTCTGAGCAGTGAGGAGATTTGCATAAAGTAGAAAAAGGACAAGATTTTTCCTTTACAGTCACAGAAGCACAAAACCACACGTGCTCCACAGGGGTAAGGTTTTTCATTCTTTTGGTTGAAGCCGTCCTTGATTCCAGGGACAGAAATACTGGTTCCCTCCAGTGACACCCTGTAGCACACTGTGAATCTCACAATTTCTGCCCCACTGTCCTATGATAACTTGTTCAGCAGTGTCTCCTCACATAAGCTCGGGCTTGACCCAGCCCCCTTGGCAGGCCCGGGACTTTTCCTAGGGAAGGCTGCAATTTTTACCTCACATCTTGAATTTCCAGGTCTGATGTTGTCAGGCCACTGTCGGTTACAAATGTCTTTTATTTTTTAGGTCCCTTGAGATATTTTCTGACTTAAGTTAATCAGTGCTCTCCATACAGTGCACCCGCATTGCTATCATAAAGATTAGAAAAGTAAATTACTGACTTAAGTAAAGGATTTCTTTTAAACCATATGCGTACCTTAGTGTTGCAGCTGAAATCAGCAGGCCAAAGACTGCACTAAGGGTGAGTGAGCAGAGAAAGCACATTCCAAGGAAGCAGGGCAGCCCTGGGTATGGCAATTGTGGAGGCTCAAATTACCACTGGGGTTGGGGAGAGGGGCCGAGGATTCTGTGGAAATGACGCCATCCCTTGGCGGTAGGAAGGAACTGATATGATCTCTCCAAGGTGACCTTGACCACTCTGAAAATCTTATGTAAACTTGAACTTACGTAAACTCAAGCACCATTTGGAGGAATGCGAGGTTCGTTCCTCTGGGTTCCTGGCCCAGCACCCGGCAGCCGCAGGCTGAGCACAGCAGCGGAGTCCACCGGGCAGTGGGGAAAGTCCGCATTCAACCTCTACTGGCTCAAGGGCCTTTGCTGCTGTCCCTTCTCTTGACTCCTTAGCCTGACTCGCCTCACTTTCTGAATTCTGATGTCCTAATGTCTGTCTTCAATTAATATTTTAAGATTAAAAAAGCAGTGTTAATGAAAACATCTTCCTGTTTTAAAATGCTGGGTTTTCTTGCCTTTCTTCACAAACCATATTCATCCAAACCTTAAATGCAGAAAAAAGAGAATAGTCCAGAACCTTGTTGTAGCTTTAGTTGGACTTGGACTTGTCCTACAGGGCATAGGCTTTCACAGAGGCAGAATATATCCCTGGTGTCCTTGCTGGGGGACAGTGTGTCCTGAGGACTCACACCCAGGTACGGTGCCAGCAAGGCACGGGGCAGGTTCTCTGTGGTAAAGGAGATGGGTAAAGGAGCGTCCTGGAGCCCTCAGTGGCTTTTTCAGGCCTTTAGTGATCTTTCTACATCATTTGTAGTGAGACAACCAGGTGCAGGGCAGGCAAAGGGGCTCAGGGGCTGGCAGGCCTCCCAGCCCCCGGCGAACCTTTACTCCTTCTGGGCTCTCTGGTGTTCCCTTGTGGTCTCTTTGCTGGTCTCTGCTGCACTGTCCTCTGCTGCCGCCCTTACGTGCTCCATCTCTCAGCTCAGGTGCGCCCACTCACGCACACCCACGCCACACTCCAGGTGCCGCTCTCAGGCACACGTGTACAACCACAGGTGTCAATCATAGATGCTAATTGTGGGAGGGCAGAAAAAGCCACATAACTTCCATGTACCCTACACTGGGGCTTTCCTTTTCTCTGGGTGTTGCTCTGAAATAACCTGGGAAACCGAATGACCTCTCTGTCTAATAATCTCTGAACCGCATAATTCTGCCAACTGCCACCTGCTTCATGGTTCCAATAACATGACTGTTTCTCATGTTCTGAGCACTAACTCACCATCTTTCTTGTAAAGCCCCTCATGTCCAGCTGCCTGATAAGGCGTGTGCCAGGGTCAGAGTGGTCCGTACATTGTCCCTCCCTCTGCTGTGTCTGGCCCACGTTCCCTGTCTGATTAAGCCCATCCCTGAAGCATTAGCTTGGACTAGGAAAGAGAAGACCACTCTTCCGCAACCATCCCAGGCCGGGTAGTTTCATTGTTGGTTCAGGCAGCTTAAAAGAGAAACTCGGAGCCCTCAGCATCATCCCCACAGGTTTCCTATTAGTCCACAGTGGAAACAAGCCAGCAAAGAGATAGCAACTTGGGCCCCCCTGCGACTCCCTATACACGCCTTCCTCTCACAGCCGTCCTCCGCCCTTCACTGAACTGTGCTGGCCATACCATCCTCTATGTTGACGCCGCCCTTATAGCCTCAGTCTCCCAGCTCAAGTGTGCCCACTTACATGTGCCCACCCCATACTTCAGGTGTCCATCATCAGACACATGTACCCCGAGCCCACACTCCCAAGCGCCTCCTGCATTCAAGGCCACAGGTTATAGCCAATGGCACAAAAGCCTGAGCAACCTTCATTTACCCTACAACCACATACTTAACAATGTCATTTATTAATTTAATATATATTTATTAAGTGCAACTATAGCAGTGAACAAACCCATAGTCTCTGCAATCATAGAATTTACACTTAGTAACTACTGCTTATATATTTTTCCTCTACATTCACAGCTGATGAACATTACAAACCCTTCCAGTAGCTCTCCTTACCCCTAGTCACTTACCTCTGGTTTCTCATACATTCAACATATACTAAGTGCAGTTCAAATCAAGTTATCCCTGTAAGGTTAACGAAAGAGTCATCAGGTTTTTCTGCCCACCCCTCAATTACAGACTTCTGCAGGCCTACACACATGCCTGACAGCAGGCACCTAGAGTAGGGTGTGGGTATGTGTGAGTGGGCGCGCCTGAGCCAGAGACTGGGCTTATAAATGGAATAAGGAGTAGCAGCAGGGGTGCAGCAGAGAGACCATGGGATGCTGCCAGAGAGCCCGAAAGAGTGAAGACTCGCCAGGGGCTGGGAGGCCTGCCAGCCTCCCGGCCCCCTGGCCCCCCCACACCTGTTGCCTGTCCTGTACCTGGTTGCCTCTCTACAACAGACCAGTAAAAGCCTAACAAGCCACCAAGGGTTCCAGGACTACTCCTTTCCCTTTACCCATCTGTGCAGCTCTTATAGAGAAACCTGTTCCCCGGTGTCCTCCTGCCCCTACATCCCCTTGAGTATGTGCCAAAGTCTGGATTTTGGCCTGAACTCAAGAACTTCTCTAATATGATATAGTTCCCACCACAAACCCCAAATACCAGTTCTAGTGAATAACTCACTGCTTTCTCTATGCAACTCATAATTTCCTTCCTCCCTGCTTCACTCCTGTTCTCCTTGACAAAATGTTATTGATTTGTTTCCAAGAGTCAGATAGTTTGGTTTTGAATCATCTCCTTGCAGACTTTCCTTAGGTTCCACCTAAAAGTAATCTCTAGTGTGAAATGCTGTATGTTTTTGTAAATGGCAGTTTTATTGAGATTCAATTCATAAACCATAAAATCCACTCAAAATATAGTTCAAAGTTTTCAGTGTGTTCACAGAGATGTACAACCATCACCACAATCAATTTTAGAACATTTTTATCACCTCATAGGGAAATCCCATCCCATCACAGTCACCTCTACACCTCCTATCCCTCCAGTTTAAGTAACCACTAATCTGATTGTGTCTATAAATTTACCTATTGTGTGAGATTCATATGAATTGATTATATAATGTAAACTGAATATATATTAAACATGAATTAAAATGTGCTAAAAATCACATAAACTGAATATAAATTATAATTATGAGTTCCATATGATTTATTCTTCTTTTACAGTAATTACTTTATACTTAAATGAGCAGATCACTCATCCTCTCAGGGCTCAAAAGACAGGTGGAGACTAGCTCTAATGTCTACTTTGCATCAGTTTTTATGAACATGTCTTATCTGCCAATAAGAATTAGGCCATCTAGTATTATCTCAATGAATCGTTGTTTACTATTTACCCATTGAACCCAATTGATGAGTGTATTTATTGAATGGATAAATGAACAAAGCTTTAGTTTACACCAGGACTGGGACCAGGTGAGGCAAATATGAAGATGAAGTTGCCAAATATAACCCAACACTCATCCTGAGTCATTCAGCCATTAAGAGTGGGCCCTTCCATTACTTTGTGCCCCAAGCCCTGTGCTTGTGTCATTATTCCTGGCCCTGCTTTGAGTGTAAGCACCATCCACATTGATTTCCCTGATAGAGATTCATGTCCCTTTCTGGAAATTTCTGAGTCATTCCTGGCACCCAAGAAAAGACTGCTCACTTTAGAATTAGGAGAAGTTCTTTACAGCAGCTTCTATCTGCCAACAGACCAAGCTACTGTCTGCTCCTTGAAAGGCTTCTCAAGGGAACTGATGGGGGTTACAACTGGGAAAGGGAGCCCATTGCTTATGGTCCCTGGCACTTGTTTTTCAGTGATCTGGCTCTGAGGAGCATGGAGAAGAAACTCTCTCCTCTGAAGACAGCCAACTCAGTCCTAGTGCCTCTTTGCTTGGGGAGACTTGGTAATAATAGTTCAGTGCTACAGCTCTCTGATCAAGGCCACCAGCTGTGAAGAGGGGGAGCGGATGCTCCCCAGCTGCACTGGATGGCCGGGTGAAACTGACTGCTTGGCACACCACAGCTCCTGCTTGTTACAAAGTCCTGCTCTGTGTCCTTGTCTCATTTTCTTTTTCTATTACTGATCATCTACATACACATCCCATAATTATATTATCCTCAGGCCGTTTTTCTCACTTAGCTGTGCTCATGTGCATTAATTCTCCCCTCCTGTATCTTGTCCAATTCTTTCCCAGTCATTTAGGGAACGGCAGATCAAATCCTCTGTTCCTCACTTTCTACTCTCTTTTACTTTCTCTTCCTCTCCCTCCATTTCCCTGCTCACCCGGACTCCAGCCCTACACAATAGCTGTATGCTCAGAGAATGCACAGCAGTGTCAAGGAAGAAAGAAGCTCCAAAACGTGAAATAAAGTTAGAATGAGAATAGCTGTCTCTGAATCCCATCAGGCTGTTGTTATAAAGTCCCACAAGCTAGCATGCTAAACAATAAAACATAGAGTCCCACAGTTCCGAAAGGTAAAAGTCTGCAATCAAGGTGCCCGCAGGCTGGTACTGCCCAAGGTGGTGAGGGATAGTCTGCTCCACGCTGCTCTCCAGTTGCCTGTACTTACAGAAAACATTTGGCATTCCTGGGCTTATAGATGCATCAACTTGATCTCTGCCTCCCTCTTTACATGGTGCTCATTTGTGTATGTGTCCGAATTTCTGCTTTTTATAAGAACCCAGGCCCACCTTCATTTCTTGATGACAGTATTTCTAAATAAAATCACATTACAGATACTGAGGTTAGAACTTCAACATCTCTTGCAAAGGACACAATTTAACCCCATGACAACACATTAACATCAATTTTTAAAGCTCTGAAAAAATAGTCAGATGTTCCTCTGAAGTTTCCACAGAAGTTTTCAACTCCATTTACCATTCCCTCTAACTAAACTGGCTTTTTTCCTAAGGCACAACCATTCAAGATAAACATAATTATCTCTTGTTTTATTTAACAATTAGTTCTGCAGTAATACTGTTTCACCTGTAATTCACCAAGAATGCATGTTGTTTCAGCTCCCTTGTGAGTTAAACACAGGTTTTTGTATAAATTTTAGGAACCTGCACACATTTTCAACACTGTATCTTTGGAAAAATGACTTTACAGTTTCAAAAACCTAAACTTATTCTGGAACTCTATTGATTTTTAACTGAAGATTTCCTGTGCAAGAAGAGCTAAAAAGGCACTTCTCCAAAGAAGAAAAGCAAATGGCCAACAGATACATGAAAAAATGCTCAACATCACTTATAATCAAGGAAATGCAAATCAAAACCACTATGAGATACCACCTCACACCTGAGAGGATGGCACACATTAAAAATACAAGCAACAACAAATGCTGGAAAGGATGTGGAGAAAAAGGAACT